>MU968480.1:9870346-10087790 GCA_034641835.2 Pinus albicaulis | reverse complement strand
TCAACCAATCAACCAAAAACTTGATATTTAATCAACATAATCAGCAGCATAATCAACATTCAAACAACCCAGATCTGTATGAATACATCATTGATAGATAGCAGTAAAACAACAAAACAGATCAGACATTTCATTCCACACACTTCAGCAAAACCCTAGATTCCATACGCGCTTTTACTTCGTTGAACCTGCGTATATACGTGCTTTCATAGAGACAAACCTGCGTATAGATATGTAACTATTTCAGAACTGACCTTTGATTTCATATGCGCTTTTGCTGAAATGAACCTGCGTATATACGCACTTTCGCTGAGATGAACATGAGTATAGATCTGTAACTTTTCAAAACTATGCATCTCTTCAGAACAGATAACTCGGATCTCACCCTTTACTTTAGCAAATATTCGCCAGATCACAGATCTAAACATTCCATAAACAGATCTAGAAAATACATAGTCATTTCAGATCCAGAGATCCCTCTTCATCATTTTCTTCATAGGTGCATTATTAATTCAGATCAATCAATAAACTGTTACCCATTCCATATAGATATACTTCAGAGTGAAGTATTCATTAAAACCCAGACCTATGCACACACTTGCACTATGATCTTCTTCTCCTTATATAGATTTAGCCTTTATAAATACCACGAGTCAAAACCACTTAACCGCTGATGGTATTTTTGGATGGGATCAAATAGATAATCCAGTGCTCAATACTGTGGGCCAATACCATGGTCATGTCCCCTGGTTTTATAAATTTAGAGCGCAAATAGGTGTTTGGTCAATTTAGTGTGTCCTAAATTGCTACATTAATTTATCAATCCGGGATTCGTAAGCTGATGAAGTGTGGTGCACTATATGTGCAAGATAACCTATTTCTTGTCTTTTTGTTGTTTTTGGTTTTCTAATGTGAGAAGAAAATTCTAAAATAAAAACAAGTATGGTTATGATTTTTCAAGGCAATGATATCCTTTATAATGATTTACCAACTTCAAACTTCAAAAGGAATTTGAAACATACAATGACAAAACTTGAAAGGAAATGAAAGTGTACTGCTAGCCTAATAAATCAAATAGTGAACTATTGAGCATGAAAACCAAACTATCCTTGCTGCTGTCTAAACACAAAAGAAACTTTGCTTAAAGAAATCCAAGAATTGCAACAAAGTAAATCTAAATCAAATTACATCAACTTATATTCTGATCCCTTGACATTAGTCTAGCTATGGCTTTCGGAGGTAACCATAAACAACTTGAGCAATCTGATATCTAATTTGCAGAAAAAGAAACTAATATCAAACTACACACTCATACTTCAATCCCTCACCATCAGTCCAGCTGTAGCTTTCGAAGGTAAATGAAAATGACATGAGCAATTTAATATATCTAACTTGCAGAAAGTAAACTAATATCAAACTACACATTCATACTTCAATCCCTCACCATCAGTCCAGCTGTGGCTTTCGGAGGTAACTGAAAATGACATGAGAAATTTAATATATCGAACTTGCAGAAAGTAAACTAATATCAAACTACACATTCATACTTCAATCCCTCACCATCATTCCAACTGTGGCTTTCAGAGGTAACTGAAAATGACATGAGAAATTTAATATATCTAAATCTAACTACTGAAACAAATGTGCAAGACTGAAATAAACAAAGCAGTGCTGGAATTAAACAAAAAGTAAATTAGCAGCAGAACAATATTGATTCCATGTCATTAGTCGAAAGGTTATGCAAATGCCCGGGCTGCCTATTTGTAATCTGAAACAAGAACACTGATCAGTTAACAATAACATAAAACATGAAAGACAGAAGTAAAATGGAAAGCATGAAAGATCATGAATAGAAATGAAGCATAAATACCATGAAAGATACAATGTATAAACACGTGAATGAATTATGGTACAATGAACTTAAAGAAATAAACAAGAAACTATACAATAATGCACAAAACCTCAGCGTGTGCAGGGGCCCTCTGCACCAGCCTTGGCAACAGCCTTCAAGTACGAATTACGCTTGGAAACAGAGTCTTCTTATATATTAAAATGTAGTCATAACAGAGAGGTGATATTACGGCACAGTGGCAACGTAATTACATTACAGAGCTATCTGGAGGCTAATGGAGACTAATCTAATATGTGTATGCAAACGCATTATTTATAACAAAGGAAATATAACTAATTCCCTAAAGTTTATGCTGATAGAAAACACATAAACCATTACGTCTAGAGATCTAGGATCATGGTCGCGTTGAGGAGTAAATATATGAAGAGTGGATGTTGGATTCGGCTTATGGAGCCGTGTACAGGTGTTGATGTGTCTCCTGTAAGTTAGAAACGGTCATGCAAATCCTCACGTGATGAGAAACAGAGTCCTGTCACCGTGGGACTCTACGGTTGACTTCCACTTGGCCACCTTTGACCGCAACCTCCTTAGGTGAATTTGCTCGAGCCAATAGGACACGATCCATGTCCACATCATTTCTGACTTGCCCATGTGGCTCGAATTGCCTGAAGACACCTGTAACATAGACTTTCACAAAATGGCTGCGGAAAGTTGCAGCAGTTGCGGAAAGTGGCAAGATTCCGCAGCTAAATGAGCAAAAATCTAAATCAAACAACAGAGACAAAACATATTTAAAACCCATTTTAGATGCTCTTTTACAATTAATATGCAATGATATTGACAACTTAGAAGGTTCAGGTGAATAAAAAAGGTCTAGAAATGTGTATAGGAAAGATACAGATTTGAGACTCAACATACCCCCACTGTGAAGGTGTTGCATGTCCTCATGCAACCAAAATTTTGATAATCCTTTTTCAATTCATATGCCTTGACACTTCAGCCAGTACATCCAGTCCTCTCCTCCTCTTCCTTGGTGCTGCTAACATCCTGGGCTTTTTCATCAAGCACCTGAATTTGATATTAATTAGTGCTCTGCTTAACTTCTGGCATTTCTTCTTCAATTTCATGTTCTTCTTCTGCCATAGTCCCAGATGTAGCATGGTATTATCATGAATGATTTTGTCCAATTTTCTTTGTTCCTTCAATGTCTCATTTTCATTTTTAATGTGTCTATTTAAAAGCTCTAGCTCAAAGACTTCCTGTTTCAGTGATTGGACTAGATCATTTTGTGATATGTGAGGCTGAATGGACGAAGTACTGGGACCTGTAGCTGCTTTTTATAAAGATTATATATAATCATATACTTCTTGCTGCTTCGGGTATATATCAGGTGTCATTTTTATTGGGCTGTCCCCAAAATGCCGTGAAGGAGAGTTATCTTCAAAATCTGGCTGAGAAGGGCTCACATCAACATCTGGCTAAGAATGGGATGGACTATGTTCAATGTTTGACTGAGAATGAAATGAACCAGGTTCACTAACTGACTGAGAGTGAGATGGACTATGGTCATCTGGGGATTGTTCAGATGTTTCTTCTCCCAAATCGATAAAATGAGGTCCCTTCATTTGTGTTTTCCTCAACTTCCCCTTAAGCCTGGAACTTCTTCTCACACACTGTGGAACACTGTCTTTTTTCTTTTTTTTTCCTTTCTCTTTCTTCTTGGCTATAGATAATTGTTCTTGAAGATGAACCAATTTATCAGATAACACTTGATGATCTTCTTCTTCAGAAGAAGGGGTTTGATGTATAGCCTCAATACTTTTTCTCTCTTTTGATGTTATTGGCTTTTTACCCTTGGTTTCTTTCTTCTTCATTTTTGACAGTCTCTCTTCCCTGCTTTCAATTGTAGTAGTAGGAGTACTTTGAGTTTCATCATTTTTTCTTTTTCTCCTACTCCTTCTTGATGTGCTACCTTCAGGAATTTCTTGAGGTTCCTCAAAGAAATTTCTAATAAAAAATTGTTCCCATGTGTCCTTCTTCTCCTTTAACTCTTTTTCAATCAAAATTTTTACAAGACCATGGTGATATAAATGTGGTTCTACATCCCCTAAATGTTTCTGAACAGTGACAGACATCTTTTTCAAACTATTTAATAGAAAATATGGGAGATTGAGAGTTTGATTATCTAGAAAATTCATCAGCAATCTGGTATGGTACATATACATGGACCCAAAACGGCCTTCACAGGTGATGAATTTTTGAACAACTAGCAGCAAAGTAGCCCATTCCTCTTTCAAAGCATGAACAGGAATTCCTCTTTTAAAAATAGTTATGTCCATACTTGGGTTTCGTAAGATTATTCTCCAGGCTTCATCACTAATGCTTTTATTCTTAAACCAACGTTCACCCTCTTGAAGAAGTTTTGTGGCAGATGCTATAGATGCCTCATTCACTGTGAACTTAAGGTCTCCAATCTCTACCTCCAGGCCATTGAACGACCTTGCAAAAGCTTTTGTCACTTCTTTATGGTAGCCTCTAAACTTTTGGATAAATCGCAGCCACTTTGCCTTCTTCAGTATATCCCTGACTTGCGGATATCCTTCCATGAATTTAGGTCCTTATGGTTCTGCTCTCAACAATTTACCCATCCTTCTTTCTGCTCTTTAAAAACTTGCCTGCGTGAGAAGGGTTCAATGGAAGTAGGACGGCTGAATGAACAGAAATGAGCACGATGACTGTAGGTAGATATCAGAGAGTGGGTATACAGACTGTAGCGTAACAGAGAATGAAATGGAGAGAAGCGGAACAGAGAAGGGTTATGTGAGCACAGCAGAAATGCGGCTGTGATATTCATAGAACAATAGGAAGAGTATAACACATCCGGCAATGTTTGAAATTTGGTGGCTGCAAAATAAATGTAAGCACGTTTAAACAACGGCTATGGATTTTATGCGGCTGAAAGAAGCCGTAGTCAAATCAACTACGTCTCATTGTCACAGGTGGAATATCGGAGTATGAGTGAAGATCGGAGGTTTAATTATGGGACCGTTTGAGAATGAATGCAAGGATTGTGGGAGGATTGTACAGAGATCATGGAGTGGTTACGGAGTTTGTCAATACAATCATTGCACATAATGGAGCTTATGGTTTATAACTATATAAAAATGTGCTTAAATGTTATTTGAAATAAATTTTTACTCATACCTTGGAATTCTTGCCATTTTTCCTTGGTCTTCAATTAGTTGCTCCTCATTGATATCTTGAATGCCCCATGTCTTCATAATTGGTCCTCATACCTGCATTTGATTTCATGATTATGGAAATAACATCTGGTTGTACATTCTTTTGAAAAACAGAGTGGTAGCTGCGGAATCTGCTTCTGGCTGCGGAAACTGGTGTCAGCTGCGGAAACAGATGTCAGCTGCGGAAACTGACACAACTATTATTTGGGTGAATAGAAATGAACGGATGACAAATGACTAGATGGAAATGGTCATGAAAGAGAATTTTATTGGTGAAATGGAATGAAAAATGAAGTGAAATGGAATGAAGTGGAGTGAAATGAAGTGGAATGAAGTGGAATGGAATGGAGTGGGTGGTCACAAAACTTGTGAAATGAAAGAGAGATTTTTTTTTTTGGAAAATATAGGGTGTCAGGTGTTCCTGATTTTCACCCTATATTTTATGTATAAGACTGCCAATCAGTGATTGGTTTTCAGGCTTATACAATTTTTTTTTTTTTTTAATAACTGAAAAGAACAAAAGCTAGGCTGGTGGAGAAGAAGAATTCTTCTGTACCAGCCTGATTGCAGAATTTTCTTGAAACATTTTGACAAATTCCTCTTTGGAGAGTGGCTTATGATAAACTTTCAATCTGTGGCCATTCACAATAAGAGGAGTTTGAAACTCATCAATGGTCTTGATTCTTACCGCTCCATTGCTAAAGATCTTGTCAATCTCATATGGCCCAAGCCAATGACTCTGAAATTTTCCTTGAAAATCTTTAAACTTGGAATCAAATAACAATGCCCAATCTACTTCTTGAAACTTCTTCTCTTTGATGTACTTGTCATGCCATTTAGCTCTTTGATATTGAACTATATCAGTTCTTAGAATTGCCTCTTGTCTGATCTCATCTAGCTCATTTAATTGCTCCATTCTATGCTTTTGGGCTTCTGATAAATTCATCCCCAATTGAACTGCTATCTTGAAGGTCTTGACTTGGAACTCAATGGGGAGCAAGACTTCTTTCCCATAAACAAGTTCATAGGGAGAATGTCCTGTTGTATTTCTCCATGTAGTTCTGTAGGCCCACAAGGCTTCAGGAAGCCTTTCTGCCCAATCTCTTCTATGTAGATGAACAATTTTGGTGATGATACTTTTGAGAACTTTTTTGGTAGACTCCACTTGACCATTTTCTTGCGGATGGTAAGGAGTAGATCTTCTATGCTTGATTTTGTATTCTTCCATCAGCTTCTCCACCAGGTTAGATGTGAATTGGCTTCCTTGATCTGTCACAATTTCTCTTGGAACACCAAAGCGAGTAAAAATATCCTCATAAAGAAAATGAACAACTGAATTTTCAGTAGCAGATACTAATGCTTTGGCTTCTACTCATTTAGTAACATAATCAGTACAAACCAATATATACTTCTTTTGCTTAGATGGTGGATTAATAGGTCCAATGAAATCTAAAGCCCATTTTTCAAAGGGTTCAATGAGTACCCGTGGTTGCAATGGCATTTCATTTGAAAGGGTAGGTTTCCCTACTCTTTGGCAGCTGTCACACCTTTTGACATATTGTTTTGCATCTTTGAAGAGGGAAGGCCAACAATATCCTAAAGAGAGGATTTTATAGGCCGTCCTTTTGTCTGCAAAGTGTCCGCCGCATGGTTCATCATGACATGCCTTAAGAATATCAGGCATTTCATCTTCCCCGACACATCTTCTGATCACAAGATCTGGCCCTGTTTTAAACAATTCGTTAGAAATCCATGAATATTTTGAACTCTCCTGAATAATTTTTCGTTTTTCACTTGGAAATAAATGTGAAGGCATTTTCCCTGTAACCAAATAGTTAGCAATATCTGCATACCAAGGAGTCTTAATAGTTACTGCAAACAAGTATTCATCAGGAAACTTATTCTCTACAGGAGAATCTTCTTTAGTATTCTGAATCCTAGACAAGAAATCAGCTACTGTATTTTGTTTTCCTGGTCTATCCAACACAGTAATATTGAATTCTTGCAAAAGTAAGAGCCATCTTGTCACTCTGCCATTAGTAACAGGTTTTTTCATTAAATATCTAATTGCAGAATGGTCAGTATGAATAAAAGTTTCATATCCTGTTATGTAATTTCTAAACTTATTAATTGTATGAACAACAGCTAAAAACTCTTTTTCAGTCACAGTATAGTTCAACTCTGTGGGAGTCAAATTTTTACTGGTATAATAAATGGCATAAGGAACTAAATATTTTTTACCCAACACATCTCCTAGAGCTGTATCTGAAGCATCCGTAGAAATATGGAAAGGGAGTTTCCAATTTGGTCCTCTCAAGATAGGTGCTTCAGATATTATTGTTTTCAAAGTTTCAAAGGCTAATTGACAATCAGGATCCCATTTAAATTCACAGTCTTTTGTAAGCAATTTGAAGAGTGGGGATGCTATTTTAGTGAAGTTTTCTATAAATCTTCTATAGTAACCAGTAAATCCTAGAAAACTTCTAACATCTCTTTGACAATTTGGAATAGGCAACTTCGAGATGACTTCAACTTTTGATCTATCAACCTTAATCCCATCTCCTGAAATATGATGTCCTAAAACAATCCCTTCAGTAAACATCATAAAGCATTTTTCATGGCTTAATGAAAGGTTTGTTTCTTTACATCTTATGAGAACTTTTTCCAAATTTTGTAATGCCTCTTCAAATGAATTACCATAAACTGTAAAATCATCCATATAAACCTCTACACAATCATGGATTAGATCAGAAAAAATTCCTAGTACTGCTCTTTGGAATGTTGCTGGTGCATTACATAACCCAAAAGGAAGCACTCGGTAGGCAAAAGTTCCCCATGGAAAAGTAAATGTGGTCTTATCTTGATCTTCAGGTGCTACCTGAATTTGATTATAGCCACTAAAACCATCCAAAATGAAAAGTACTTTTTGCCTGCTAATGTATCTAATACCTGATCAATAAAAGGCAAAGGAAAGTGATCCTTCAAAGTTGCTTTGTTCAATTCCCTGTAATCAATGCATACCCTCCATTTACCATTCTTTTTAGGTACTATAACCAAAGGAGAAACCCATCGGCTATCTGAAATTGGATAAATGAAGTTTATATTGAGTAGTTTTTGGAGCTCTTCTTTCACTATCTCCCTAAGATTTGGATTCATCCTTCTTTGAGGTTGTCTGATTGGTCTACTGTTTTCCTCAATATAGATACGATGGATGCAAGTCTTAGGATCAATACCTTTCATGTCAGTATACTCCCATGCAAATGCAGTAGAATGTTTTTGCAAGATTTTGGTTAGTTCTTCTTGTTGTGACTTTTCCAAATGTTTGTTGATATTCAATGTTTTTCCTGGAAAAATCTCAATGGTAGAACTACTAAACTCTTCCATAGAGTAGAGAGACATTTTTATTGATGATAAATATTCTATGTCAGATTCCAACAGAAATTGTGTGGGGTCATATTCTGAAGATGTCTCAAAATTTTCTAATGTGTTCAGAATTTGACTATCCTCACTAATTTCCGTAATGGTAAAGACAGGTTGTATAATGTCCTCATCATCGACCCATTCATTGTCTCCTACTTCTGTAATTGCTTTTGCTGGAGGATACAAATTGAATTTCTTTGTCGAATTACCATTAGAAATGTACATATCCCCAGATCTACAACTAATAAAAGCATCAGTTGTGGCTAGCCAAGGTCTTCCTAAGATAAGTGGGTGCCCTCCTAGATTACTCTTGGGAGTCAAAATTATAAAATCTACTGGATATTCCCAAGAATATAAGGAGACTAAAATATCTTCTAATACACCATCTGGTTTAATAATTGATCGATCTGCAAGTTGCAGTAAAGTAGGTGTAAAAAGAAGGTTAGGAAGTTTTAGCTGGTCCATAGTCTATCTACTCATAATGTTGATAGCAGCCCCTAAGTCAATCAATGTGTTTGGAATTTCTATCCCATTTATATGTGTCTTGACAATTGGACTTCCTGGATCTACATACTTCTGCATGGTGATTTTTCCCATCATAATATCTGCAATTTTTCCTACCAGGTGGATTCTTCTTGTGTCTTTTAGTTTCCTTCCTAGTCTTTTGAAACTCAACTCCTTTATTTTTTTTGCTAGAATAGGAATCTCTCGAATGGCTTGTAGCAAGGGAATATTGATACAAACATTCTTAAATTCATCTAGAAAATCATAGTTAGGAAACAAGATTTGTTTTTCCACCCCCTTGTCAATTTGTAGTCTTTCAGGAAAAGGAGGTGTAGATGAAGATGCAGGTTGCTCAACTATAGGAGTTGTGGGTGTTAACTTTTCTTTTTATTTTTGAATTCTTGAATTTTGAAGAGATGCTTCCTCAGAACCATCATTGACTTTAAGAGAGTCCTCCTCAGAGGTATCTTGCTCTTGAATATCTATAGAAGGTTTTTCTAAAACTCTACCAGATCTGAGTTGTACATCATTGAGAGGAACAATCATATAGGTAGGAAATTGTTGTCCTTCTATCATGTAAGTGTTATGAGGATTTTTATTGTTAGGATTTGGCAATGGCTGAGCTGGAAGTTGATTTGTCTTTTGTTGGTATGGGAGCATGAGTTGAGGATTTGGATTTTGTTGAGAAGGTTGTTGTTGTGGAAATGGCAATGAAAGTTGTGGGTTTTCCCTAGGCCCTTTTCCTGTTTTAGATTTTCCTCTTGAGAGATGGACACATAGTTCTGTTATGTCACGAAGTGGAAGTTGAGAAATGTCTCCTTTCCCCATCATGTTTAAAATATCTATCCATTCATCTCTAATGGCTTTTAATATGAGGGCTTTCAAGGTTTCATCGTCTAAGTTGCTCATCTTTGCTCTTTTCAAGTTGTATTGAAATCTTTCAAGTAAGTCTTCCAAATTTTCATCTTCTTTTTGCATCATTTTGAATACCTCATCCTTGTGATTGGTGGGCATACAATAGTCTAAGTATCTATCCAAAAATGTTTGTTTCATATCATTCCAAGTCCTAATAGATTGAGTGGCTAATCCCATGAACCATTTCAAAGCAGCTCCCTTCAATGTTGAAGGAAACAGTTTGAGTTTTTGAGAGTCTTCCATATAGTCATAGGTTCGGCACACGACTTCAAACTCAAACAGAAATGTTTCAGGATCCTTACTTCGCAATCCATAAAAGTTGGGGAGGACAGATGGTGAGATATTTTTCATTGTTGTATGAGTTTCCTCATCAACTATAGGGAATCCAAACAAGTTGTCTCCTTCCCTATTTCTTCCATTATTTCCTTCACCATTGTTGTCTCCATTGTTTCCTCCTCCTCTACCTCTACCTCTAAATCCATCTATTATTTTCTCTGCCATGATAGTTTCTTTAGAGTCCTTAAAGTCCTCTAGTTCTTCTATCAAGGGAGGATGAGAGGGAGTCTCTTCCTTTTCTAAATGAGATTTAGTAGGTGGTATAGGAGAATCCTCTAATTCAGCTGCTCCTTGAATTCCAAAAATCTTAAGGTTAGGGGTAGATGGTGGTGATTCTTGTCTATGCCTTGAAGAATATGGAGTTGTGAAAATCGGACTCTTGGCTTTAGCTATAAACCTTCCCCTAGAATCTCTTGCTCTATGCATGTCATTTTTATTTTTATTTTTTAAAGTAGGGATAATAATTCTCTTTCTGATCTTCCAGGTCACACTAGGTGCAAGAAGAGAGCATACTTAAGAAATTACTAAACTAATAATTCTCTTTTCTGATCCTCCAGATCACACTAGGTGCAAGAGGAGAGCATACTTCAAGAAGTTATCAAGTTTTCCCTTCTTTTATTATTTTGTTTTTTTTTTTTAAGAAATTGGCTACCTAGTTACACTTCCCCGGCAACGGCGCCAAAATTTTTGGTCAATTTAGTGTGTCCTAAATTGCTACATTAATTTATCAATCCGGGATTCGTAAGCTGATGAAGTGTGGCGCACTATATGTGCAAGATAACCTATTTCTTGTCTTTTTGTCGTTTTTGGTTTTCTAATGTGAGAAGAAAATTCTAAAATAAAAACAAGTATGGTTATGATTGTTCAAGGCAATGATATCCTTTATAATTATTTACCAACTTCAAACTTCAAAAGGAATTTGAAACATACAATGACAAAACTTGAAAGGAAATGAAAGTGTACTGCTAGCCTAATAAATCAAACAGTGAACTATTGAGCATGAAAACCAAACTATCCTTGCTGCTGTCTAAACACAAAAGAAACTTTGCTTAAAGAAATCCAAGAATTGCAACAAAGTAAATCTAAATCAAATTTACATCAACTTATATTCTGATCCCTCGCCATTAGTCCAGCTATGGCTTTCGGAGGTAACCATAAACAACTTGAGCAATCTGATATCTAATTTGCGAGAAAAAGATACTAAAATCAAACTACACACTCATACTTCAATCACCACTCTGCATCTACAAAATGTGTTTTGATAAACTGAAATTAATAAAATTAATATATCTAACTTGCAGAAAGTAAACTAATATCAAACTACACATTCATAATTCAATCCCTCACCATCAGTCCAGCTGTGGCTTTCGGAGGTAACTAAAAATGACATGAGAAATTTAATATATCTAACTTGCAGAAAGTAAACTAATATCAAACTACACACTCATACTTCAATCCCTCACCATCAGTCCAGCTGTGGCTTTCGGAGGTAACTGAAAATGACATGAGCAATTTAATATATCTAAATCTAACTACTGAAACAAATGTGCAAGACTAAAATAAACAAAGCAGTGCTGGAATTAAACAAAAAGTAAATTAGCAGCAGAACAATATTGATTCCATGTCATTAGTCAAAAGGTTATGAAAATGCCCGGGCTGCCTATTTGTAATCTGAAACAAGAACACTGATCAGTTAACAATACATAAAACATGAAAGAGAGAAGTAAAATGTAAAGCATGAAAGATCATGAACATAAATGAAGCATAAATACCATGAAAGATATAATGTATAAACATGTGAATGAATTATGGTACAATTAACTTAAAGAAATAAACAAGAAACTATACAATAATGCACAAAACCTCAGTGTGTGCAGGGGCCCTCTGCACCAGCCTTGGCAACAGCCTTCAAGTACGAATTACGCTTGGAAACAGAGTCTTCTTATATATTAAAATGCAGTCATAACAGAGAGGTGATATTACGGCACAGTGGCAACGTAATTACATTACAGAACTATCTGGAGGCTAATGGAGACTAATCTAATATGCGTATGCAAACACATTATTTATAACAAAAGAAATATAACTAATTCCCTAAAGTTTGTGCTGATAGAAAACACGTAAACCATTACGTCCAGAGATCTAGGATCATGGCCGCATTGAGGAGTAAATCTATGAAGAGTGGATGTTGGATTCGGCTATGGAGCTGTGTACAGGTGTTGATGTGTCTCCCGCAATTCAGAAATGGCCATATAAATCTTCACGTGACGAGAAACAGAGTCCTGTCACCGTGGGAATCTACGGTTGACTTCCACTTGGCCACCTTTTACCGCAGCCTCCTTAAGTGAATTTGCTCGATCCAATAGGACACGATCCATGTCCACATCATTTCTGACTTGCCCATGTGGCTCGAATTTCCTGAAGACACCTGCAACATAGACTTTCACAAAATGGCTGCGGAAAGTTGCAGCCGCTGCGGAAAGTGGCAAGATTCCGCAGCTAAATGAGAAAAAATCTAAATCAAACAGCAGACACAAAATATAGTTAAAAACCATTTTAGATGGTCTTTTGAAATTAATATACAATGATATTGACAACTTGGAAGGTTCAGGTGAATGAAAAAGGTCTAGGAAGATGTATAAGAAAGATGCAGATTTGAGACTCAACAATAGGCATACGCTACTTGGTACGTAATTTACGTGTACATACACTACTTTGCCTTTACAAACCCGCGTATGCTTTGTGACATATCTTATTCATCATTACTCTGGCACTTACTAAAATTTATTTCTTTGTTACTTCTGAACTGCTCTGTAGATACATCAGATTTACATCATTAACAAATAGGTTGCTATCCAAAGACAACTCATCAAGTCAGTTTCCATCAAGCACAACTTCATCAAGTAGGTTGCCATCAAGGACAACACATTGCATCATATTGCCAACAATATCCCCCTTTGGACTTGATGGCAACCATGATGATGTTTGATCACCACAACAGATAGATACATTGATTATAACCATTATTCAAACACCATGATACTCTCCCCCTTTGACATCAAGGGAAAAGGGTGGATGAAAACCAACAAAATGTTTTTCTTCCCTTCTATAAGGATGAGCTCTGTAGATCTGATGTGCACTGAAGTTACCATGCTCCCCCTGAGTTCACGCTAAATCTTCAAACATATTTTTCAATGAAGTACATGACTCTATGACCTTTCCTATCACCAAGGACTCATACTTACACCAATGATCCAACCAAGTGGATTTACATATGTGACTCAAGTACCCAACCAAGTGGGTTTACACATTTTGACTCAACTACCCAACCAAGTGGGTTTACAAATTTGAAGAATTCCTTACATGACTGAATATAACAATTTACATCATAGGTCTCAACATAACCTTTTCATCAAATTACAAATATGAATTTTTAGAACCAATACCAAAAGGACCTCAAGAGAGAGATCATATTTCAAAACCATCATAATTCCAACAATGCATTACTCTCAGCAAGGCTAATGCTCCCCATGAAACTGGGCTCCTGTCCTTGAGTTGACTCACTGTTTTTCTTATCAGAAAAATATACGATTCTGTCTCCAATAGAACTCACATGTATACGTGGATTTAGTTCATGAAACCCGCGTATGAAAAGTGAAATACTGAAAATTTCACAGCTCCATTTTCTCCTGGATTTATACATTCTGTACCTGTCTTCTGTTGTCACATTAGATGCATCGTCAGAAATAAACACAACCAGAATTACCAAACCAAACATGGGAATCACCATATATTTCTCCCCTTGTGATGATACATTACTGATTCCTATAATGTATCTCACATCACTCCTGCAGTCATTATGAGAAGTAAGCTTTAGAAGCGGAATACTGCAGTAGGATTATTATCCCCTATGTTTTTGACCAGTCCTCCTTTTTCCAGCTTTGCTTGAAATTTCTTATTGTGTGCTGGAAATTATCCAATTTCTCAGATCTATTCATCCTGCATTATTTTTCTACATGTCCATACTTGTTACAAGCATAACATCTTGTGTGACCAGAAAAGGAAGCATAGGGATCATAATGTGTTTTTCTATTCTTTCTTCTATTGCAATCAGTTGCTTTATGACCAAACTTGTTGCATGAAAAACAATATCCCTTAAAGAAACCTGAGTACCTTTCTATGTAGAATCTATTTGTTTGTGACTGAAACAATCTTCTTCTGCAATTGGTTGCAACATTCCCATAATTATGAAATTTAAATCATTCAACATTATTGATCAAAGGAGAGAATCGATTGATGCTTCTATAGTTAGGAGGGAATGATTTCTTTTGAGAGTTCATGATTGTTGGTTGACCTTTTGTTTCTTTCAACACTTCAGGTTTTGCATTGATATCCTTTGAATCTTTAGCACTTTCTTGTGAACTAGATTCTCCTTTAATAGTTTCATGAAAACCAAGACCAAATTTAACAGAAGGAGACCTTTGACTACTAATAATATTGTCCAGAATCCTAGTACTATCTTGAAACCTCAAGAGTTTATCTTTTTCTTCTAATTTCCCTTTTAAAATGTTTACCTCAACCTCCAATATTTGGCATTGCTTCTTCATACTTTCTTCAACCCTTCTTCCTTCTTCTACTTGATCATTCAATTTTAAAATCTCTTCTTTCAACCCATTTTCTTGTTCTTCAAAAGTTTGTAAAAGTTCTTCATTCTTCTTATTTGATTTTTCCAGATCTGTTTTGAGAGAGATGATTTCTGCTTCAAGTCATTCACTTCGATTGGTTACTTTATCCTGCAGTCTTTGATACATTTCTATATTTCCATTCATTCTAGAGATTATATCTTTGTACATAGATTCCTTTTTTTAAAATTGATCTTCAAAATTAAACTTGAGATTTGCTTCTAGACCCATACTATTACTTTCACTTTCTTTTTCACTATCTTCACCATTGCATGCACAAGGAAGTGAATTACAAGAATGACAATCAGTACCTGATTCATCATCTTCATTTTCTATTGTAAAATTCTTTCTTTGAGTATCCCTCTTCTTTTTCTTCCTTCCCATTGTGACGGATCTCCTTCAAGCAATCAAGCTTCTGCAAAAGGACCTGCTCTGATACCAATTGTTGGGAAAAATACTAAGAGCGGGGGGGGGGGGGTGAATCAGTATTTAGAGCTGACTGAAATTTTTTACTTTTTCTTTCTCTTAAAACCATACACTACTTTATTGAACCCAACTCACGTATACACGCAGATATCCTTAACAAAAGTTGCGTATGTCCAGAGATCTTATTATGCATTTAATTCTTTACTTAGATCATCGCATCATTCATTCATCAAATGTTTAGTAAGCAGTAAGCATGTGCAGTAATAACAGAATAAACCATCACACATAAGAAACACACATGAACACCAGTATTTAAGGTGGAAACCCAATTCGGGAGAAAACCACCGCTGCTGTCATCTCTGTCTTCAATATTTATTATAAAGAAAACTTCTTACAATTTTGTACTGGCGCAGACTCATACCAACACGTAGGCACCCACCTGCAGAAGGCTGCAACCTTCTCTCGTTCTCCATCCACTACTGGAAGGGAGCTCCAACCCCCTGATCTTGTTTACCAGCCTCTCCTGGAAGGGAGCTACTACCCCCTGCTCTCGTTTACCAGCCTCTCCTGGAAGGGAGCTACTACTCCCTGCTCTCGTTTACCAGCCTCTTCTAGAAGGGAGCTACTACCCCCTTCTCTCGTTTATCAGCCTCTCTTGGAAGGAAGCTACTACCCCCTATTCTCGTTTACCAGCTACCACTGGAAGGGAGCTACAACCCCCTCACTGAAGGCTTCTACCCTCAGCACCACTGCGGACCATGTTTCATCAATTTTCATACTGGATCCAATAGCTTCCACACAACATACCTTGTAGGCCATTTTTCATCAGATTTTCAGACTGGAACCACTCCACACATTTAAGCTCAACATACATCAAACTGAAATTTATAACCCCATCAATTCATTCATTGAATCATCAACCAATCAACCAACAACTTGATCTTTAATCAACATAATCAGCAGCATAATCAACATTCAAACAACCCAGATCTGTATGAATACATCATTGATAGATAGCAGTAAAACAACAAAAAATATCAGACATTTCATTCCACACACTTTAGCAAAACCCTAGATTCCATACGCACTTTTACTTCACTGAACTTGTGTATATACACGGTTTCACAGAGACAAACCTGCATATAGATCTGCAACTATTTCAGAACTGACCTTTCATTTCATACGCGCTTTTGCTGAAATGAACCTGCATATATACGGGCTTTTGTTGAGATGAACATGCGTATAGATCTGTAACTTTTCATAACTATGCACCTCTTCAGAACAGATAACTCAGATCTCACCCTTTACTTTAGCAAATATTCGCCAGATCACAGATCTAAACATTCCATAAACATATCTAGAAAATACATAGTCATTTCAAATCTAGAGATCCCTCTTCATCATTTTCTTCATAGGTGCATTATTAATTCAGATCAATCAATAAATTGTTACCCATTCCATACAGATATACTTCAGAGTGAAGTATTCATTAAAACCCAGACCTATGCACACACTTGCACTATGATCTTCTTCTCCTTATATAGATTTAGCCTTTATCAATACCATGAGTCAAAACCACTTAACCTCTGATGGTATTCCTCGATGGGATCAAATATATAATCCAGCGCTCAATACTGTGGGCCAATGCCATGGTCATGTCCCCTAGTTTTATAAATTTAGAGCGCAAATAGGCATACGCTACTTGGTACGTACTTTTACGCGTACATATGCTACTTTGCCTTTAAAAAACCGCGTATGCTTTGTGACATTTCTTATTCATCATTACCCTGGCACTTACTATAATTTATTTCTTTGTTACTTCTGAACTTCTCTGTAGATACATCAGATTTACATCATTAAAAAATAGGTTGCTATCCAAAGACAACTCATCAAGTCAGTTTCCATCAAGGACAACTTCATCAAGTAGGTTGCCATCAAGGACAACACATTTCATCATATTGCCAACAGGTCCTTCAGTTGTGCCCATAACAAAGTAATGCACTACTAACTTTTATTGGAGGGATTGATCATTCAAATTCTAATTTGATTATTTTCTATCTCGATAATTTCATTCCTCCCCTCCCATCACAGGTAGCTTTTCTGATTCAAGTTACCATTATGGGAAAGAATATTCATTAGACTATCATTGTTGAAGGTGCTTCGACCTGCATCATGTCTTTCGCATGTTGGATAGCCATCGGCTGTCCCCCTTTGAGTCAGTCCCCGAATACCTTAGAAGCTTTTGATGGTCAAGGTTCTTGGCCATAAAGCATTCTCAAGGCATTTCCCATCCCGTTGGAGGGGAAAATGGTGACCATACAAGTTGAGTTGGTGAATTCAAACTTGAACTGTAATCTCATTCTTGGATGTACTTGGACAAACGATATGGTTTGTGTAGTCTCTGCCCTCTTTCACCTCCTCTATTTCCCTAAACAAGGGAAGAGAGTGATTGTGCATCAGTTAGATTTCTTCCCCTCTGAGTCTTTAGCATGTAACATTCTATATGTTTGGATGGTTGTTACTCCTTATGAGTACATTAGGTTGGGTATGTTCAAAGACTCATCTCTTATGGGAGTTTTTCCACTTCTGCCTCTGAATGTCGACTCTGTCAATATGATTTCATCTACTCACGATCCATGGATTGTTCCCAATCCTGACCCGATCAAAATTTTTGGTGATGCTATGCCTCCTATCCTAGCTAAGAAAATGTATCAAGATATTATCACGGCTTCTGAGGCTACATCCAAGACCAATACTCATTTGGTTTCCTCCCTAAACACTTATGCTCAGTCTTCCTAGTTTGGTTCTTAGGACTCTAATGATCCTTTGAATGAGACTTTGCCCACTGACGAGAGTATCGTGGAGGTCATGTCTCTCAAATAAAATCCATGGGATGATGGACATCATCGTTCCTCATTTCTCCCAATCCTAGGTGACATCTCTGCCTGTCTGGGATCCCATAATTCACCAGTATCGAATGAACCACTTCAGAATCTTGATTTGATTTGTGAGGTATTGTTTGAGGGAAACATGGGAAAAATCACCCCAACCATTCTGATCGACATCTTTGTTAAAATAGGGATCATCAAGAATGTGCATATCGATGCGTCTTGTTCTCCCGATGAGATCAATATCTATAAGAAATTTTTTCAGGAGTTCTAGGATGTCTTCACATGGTCATATGAAGAAATTCCTAAAATTGATCCAAGTATTGTGGTGCACGAAATTCCCACCTATCCAAAGACGAAGCCCATTTTCCAATGGCTTCATCTTGTGCACCCAAGAAAGGTTGCTACTATAAAGGGTAAAATTGAAAAACTTATTAAAGATGGTTTTATCTACCCCATACCAATGATAGATTGGGTCTCCAATGTTGTTCTTGTCAATAAGAAGCAAGGGACCATTAGGGTTTGCATTGATTACTATGGTATCAATAAAGCTTGTCCTAAGGACAATCATCCCACTCCGTATACTGATCAGATCGTTGATTAATGTGTCAGGAGTGATATATTTTCCTTTATGGATGGTTTCTCTATTTAATACCATATTAAAATCTCTCTAGTTGACCAACACAAAACCACTTTTATCTGTCCATGGGGAAATTTCATCTATAAGAAGCTCCCTTTCGACCTGAAGAATGTCAGAGCAACCTTCCAGCGAGCTATGTCTTTTCCATTCCATGACATCAAGTGCATATTTCAGCCATATCTCGATGATCTTCTTGCTCATTCAAAAATACATCGATATCAGTCGAAGCACCTTAAAGCTATCTTCTTACGCTATCGAAACTATAATATCAGGTTGAATCCTCATAAGTGTGTCTTCTGTGTTGAATGTGGATGGCTCCTAGGTCTCGTGGTGTCCAAAGAAGGCATCCACATCGATCCTCTGAAAGTCGAGGAAATTTTCACTTTCCCTCATCCATCTTCTATTCATCAAATGAAAAGTTTGCAGGGGAAAGCTAATTTCCTCTGCCATTTCGTACTGAACTACATTGAGCTTGCCAAAGGCTCTACACGCTTCTTGAAAAAGGGAATATCATTCTTATGGGATGAAAATTTTCAAATCTCTTTCGATTGAGTGAAATGATCCCTCATAACAACTTCATTGTTGTATCCTCCCAATTATCAGTGCGACTATTGCATGTATTTCATCGTTTCCGGAAACACAAATGGCATGGTCCTGGTTTAGGACAATGAACATGGTAAGGAACATGTATTATACTACTTGAATCATAATCGCTTCGATATAGAGACCCGTTATTCTCATGTAGATAAACTTGCATTGGTTGTTGTTCATGTTGTTCAACGTGTCTATCACTACATTATCCCACGCAAAACCTTAGTGATTTATGATTGCAACCCTATGACTTACATTCTCACACGTTAGTTACATGGGGGGAAATACTCAAAATGGATTGTTACCCTCCAATATTTTTACTTACAATTCACTATTGATAAGTCGAAGAAATCCTTGGTCTTTGTTGAGTTAATATATGATCTTCCCACCATAGATGATCCCAATCCTATCGATGAGTCCATCTACGATGAGACTGTCCTTCTCTTTAGTACTTGTGGCACATGGTATGGGGACATCATTGTATAGCCTCTAGATCTAGACTTATCAACAAGAGCTATCGCACTCTGAGCAAAGACAGATTCGCCACTAGTCCCAACCATATCATGTCGTTGGGGACACCATCTATCACACTGGTACTGACTCTGTCCTCTGTCGTTGTTTGAATCTTGGGGAAGCTGAGAAAGATCTCAATGACTGCCACTCCGGGGCTTGTGGTGGTCACATGTCTAGTTACACTACCACTCAAAATATCCTTCGTGCAGGTTATTTTTGGCCATATATTTTTAAATACTACATCACTATAGTATGAAAATTCCATGATTTCCATATTTACTCTAAAAATAACATGCCCCACCCTCACCCTTGAACCCATTTATGACCATCGGACCTTTTTCGAAATGAGGCATTGATTTTATGACCTGTAACCATTTCTCGGTTGGGGGGCATGGCTATATCATATTTGTTGTTGACTATTTCACTAAATCGGTCAAGGTGATGCCTACATACGATAATGAAGGTCTCACTATGGAACATTTATTATTGAATCATGTCATAGCTCAGCTTTGTGTCTCGAAATATTTTGTCACAGATCATGGCACTCATTTTTCATAGTCATATGATGACAAAGCTCTCTACTCAGTTAGGGTTATGTCACAATAACTGCAGCCCTTACTATCCATAGGAAAATGGCCAGGTTAAGGCTATCAACAAATTCTTTGTGACCATGCTTGAACGCACCATTCGGAAGCACAAGTGAGACTAGCACCTCATGATTGTCATCGCTCTATAGGCATAGTGAACCTCCGCTAAGACTACCACTGGATTCACACCATTCCAATTGGTGTACGATTTAGAGGCCACAGTCTTGATTGAGTGTGATATTCCTTCCCTAAAGCTGGATATCGAAATACTTCCTAGTACTTTGCTAGAAGATTAATGTATGTTGTACCTCGAGTGGCTCGATGAGACCAAAAGGCGCGCTTCTTTAGTTCTTGAAGTGCAAAAATGAAGAGTTAATGTGCAATATGACAAATCTATCACACCTCATGTTTTCTCTAAAGGTGACTTGGTCTTGCTTTATGACCAAGGCCATGATAAGTTGGGATATGGAAAGCTCGAGCCAATGTGGCATGGGCCTTATATCATTAAACATGTTTTGGAATGTGGAGCGTATGATCTAGCTGATTATGAAGGTAATCCTTCGGATGAGCCCTGAAACAGGCTCTACCTGAAGAAATATTATGCTTAATATTAAGTGTGATAAATTTGTACATCAGTGTGTTATTCATTAGTGTGCTCTAAGTTGACTTTTGGTGTGATTGTTTTCCTTCTAGACATGTTTCCTCTGCTTACCTTGTGTTCTACTTGGTTTGCAGCTGTATTTGGATCAGTACGTTGGTTTTGCTTATGGCACTTGCCATAGCACATGGAACCTGTCTTCTGTAGCATTGGCACTCTTTGCTCCTGATGGAAAGTTGATTAAATTACAAGGAATTTGTTTTGGGTTGAACAACTAACAATATTGTCGAGTATAGTGTGGTGATCGAAATATTATTGGATGCCATTGATCTTGGGATTAGAGATTTGGTTGTTAAGTTATACTCACAACTTGTTGTGTTACAATTGAATGGGTGTTATTCTGTGCACAATCCTCAAATTTTGCATATGTATTTACATGTTATATTATTCCAAAGTAATTTTTATTTTATCACATATCAAAAAATTCCAAGACATTTAAATACCTTAGTAGATTCATTATCAAACCATGTATTAGATAGAAATTTGCGCAATATGTAAATCAAGACATCATTATGATACACAAGTAGTCCTAGAAACATGCACATGTACATGTACACACACACACAAAGATATATATATATATATATCGGTCTGTAAGTGTGTTACATCCAAAAGCTCAAAAAATATGTGTTATATTAAAAAAATGGCTCTTCAAGCCTACATTAGTACAAAAATTTATAAATAGGGATTTTATCTGCCCACATGGTGCTTATGATAGTAGGTGACAACACGAATTACTCGCCATAGTAATCGATGCAGTCTGCCCTAAACTCTGCAAGTGTGTCTCTAAAAGTGCATTGGGATCTCATCGAATGTGGGATACTCTAGAATGCGTCGCGTAAGGCTTACCAGGTTCCACTCCATCTCAGATAATGTGTCTGATCCCTCCTAATAAGGATCATCCTTTGCTAGATGGGCTATCCACCATGCAATCAATGAAATATTGAGAGGTATTTTTGGACCCATATTTGTAAACAAATCATTAGTTTACGCATCAAAATGCATAACAAAAACATCTAAAAAGTAAAATATGCTTAAAAAAAAAACTTTTACCTACATCGGTCCATTGTGTACCTGGTAGGATCAAAATATCTGGATCTCCTATAAAGTTGATGCTGGCATAGGCATAGTCCTCAACTACGATCAACTGATGGTGAAGCCAACTGAAGAAGGCTATGAGGAAATGCATTTGTTTCCCTCCTCCCTGTCAGGCATTATGTTGCACCATTTCATCAACCTCGAATCCCTCAAGTTTGGATCATGGATCTCTAACCACTGATACTGGAGTAGGGGTAGTCTCTCTAGAAAGAAGGTCTCTAGAATTGACCCATAGCTAAATTGTTTTAGTCTCCCTATCTTGCACTTGGTTAGCTAGCTCTTCATGTTAGTCAGAAACCCCTCACACCATTTGAACATCGACAGAGCCAGGAAATCCATCGAATACTAGAAATATGATTTCGTTGCCTCATGCAATGCCTTGTCTCCTACCACTCTGGTGGTACAATGTAGTATCGTGCACAAGGGGATCACTCTGATGGAAGATATGTCTACCTTCCCACTCTCTATCTTCTGTGCCCTGAGACAGTGTCTCTACAGGAGCATGCTCATGCTCTCACCCCATGGGTGAGCCCCGAAGAGTTTAATTCTCTCCCCTCGCTTGGATAGTCCAGTGATAAATTATATTTCCATGATATCTAGTTCTAACTCTCAGTCCCCGATGATGAACAATTGTCAGTCCACATCTCAGATACTGGAGAAGGTGTAGTTGAGCTCTTAGGCTGGATGTTTTAAATAATTTCAACAATAAGTAATTGTGAAAATCATTGATGCAATCTTGGTCCTGCAAGGCTTGGTGGTCTTCCACCTCATGCCCTTATTCTTTCCATTCGACCGTCATCTTCATTGAAAGCACCTGCAAAACATGTCTAATTGGTATTTTAGGAGCATTCATAGAGGAATTTTTAGAAGTTAACAGTGGGGTTGGGATATTTTCTCAATTTAAAATACTCCTCGTGGCCAGCGTGACTATCCAAAATGATTCAATACTGGTTGCACGCTGCCGTAATAGGCTGAGTACTAGCGCGACCCTGATTGCTTGAAATCGTGTTGGTCACAAGAAATTTTAATTTTTGAAAAATCTCTTAAACTCTCTAATTCTAGGAACTAAATGCCAAATTAATAGAATTAAAATGAATAGGAGGTTCAAAGCTATTACCTGGCACTAATGGATGGAAAAATGGTATCTCGGATCAGCAGCACCACTATTTTGAAATTCAGAGGGAAAATGGACAAAGTTCTCTTATCAAAATGGAAAGGTGAAAATGATTTTGTTTTTTGGTATATTTATAGATTTTTGAAAAAAATTCGCTAATATTTTATTATTTTTCCTCGATATCCGTGATGTTTTCTATTTTTATGCAGTACCAGACTTTCACACTATTGATGATCAGTTCTTATGCAAACGAATTGAATTTTATCTCTTTTTCGAGTTCATTAAACGTTTACAAAAAAGGAACCCCCATGGAGTCAACATTCAGTTCTTTTCTGATTGAAAAAAAATGAAAATATTGCAGAGTACTTGTCATTTCAAACTCGTTAAAGTGAATGAATTGACGTGATCTTAGTATACGTTTACCCCTTTTATGGGCTAAGGTTTACTATTTACGAAAAAGGAATACCTTGATCGAACATGGTCAAGAGGTTCTCTTGGACATAGTTTTCTACCTTTTCAGATTCGAGAGATGATTTACGAAAAGGGACATGATGGAGTTTTTATTTTTTATTTTTTTCAAACTCCCTAAACTTGAAAATTTACTGAATTTACCTTTCATTGGACTGATTAAATATTAAATGACGAAATACTTGTCAACATGATGAGACCAAGTCCCTCCTTCCTAGGGCTCGTTAAACTTACTAGGATGGATTCATTCAAAGAATGAACTTACATTCTTAGCATATGCTATCCTCTTCACGCTAGATATAAAAAATAAAGAGGTACTCGTTAGAAATAACGGGGTGAAATTGAAAGTGAACATCCTATGTGTATTTTGAGAATCTTGTTGCTCTTAAACATGGCACTCATCTGCAATTCATGTCGGGCTGGGGACATCCTACATTCGTCACTTTACCTACATTCTTTTGGGAAATCCATTTGCCTCTTATCTGATTACTAATTATGTCAACATGACCTCAGATCCTATTTGAGTCGAATGCTGCCATACTCCAGAGTCGTGTTGCCAATATTTTCAAGAGAAGTCTTTTTTGTCAAACACCTTCTGCATATCTGACCTCCTTTGTTACAATCCCAAATCACTCCTATCATCTTAAGATATTTGATGTTTCATGTTGATGATGTGCGAACACTTATGGCCCTCCTTCAATGGATCACTTCCTGTCGACTTCAGCTCATTATCTGAGAAAGTTGTTAAAATTACTTTCAGTACCTTGGAGCTTGCATGCCTCAATGGTAATTTATTCGTGTTCAATGACAGGTTCACATCATTGGCCTTCAATCAAATTATTCTGCAAGTGTTTGACCTCAAAGCATCTATTCACACTTGTAGATTATGTTGCTGTACCTTAAGGTCCATCATCATTATTGGTTGTTTCTCTTGTGCCTGTTAATAGTTCTCATCATTGGCCAGTAGTCAGGTGGTTTCTACCATGTTCGACACCAACAAATTTATTCACATGGCTAAGATTCATACATTGGTTTGATTGAGATTGTGATGAAGACCCTGGGTGACATCTAATCTTTTGTCCAGGCTGTGTAGGAGTTATTGATTATTCATGATTGTATACATGATCCTATCTATACAGATGGTTGTGTCCATACCATGGATCCATTTCTATGATCTCCTTTAGATGGATGGTTGTGTCCATACCGTGTGCTCATGTGTCATTTGATGCCTAGTGAAAAATTATGTGGTTAGGCATTATTGTACCAGAGATGTCATATATTGTAGATGTTTGATTTGGAAGGTTCTCTGAAGGAGTTTTGCATTCCTTGCCTTGGTTCATAAAAAATTTCAACCATCACTCCCTGTTTTTCCTTCATGCTTTAGGGAGCATCTGTTATAGATTAATTTGTCACCATGCTCATTTTCCCACCCCTTATCCTCAAATTCCCCATGATGAGCCTTTTGAAATGTTTCCATCATCAAGAAATATTCTAACATATCCCCTTCAAGATCCAGAGAAGAATTCCTTGAAAGATTACTAAAGAAACTAGGTCAAATTCCTAGTTTCTTTGGTCAAATCCCTTCCTTGTGTCATGGCTGTGCTAATGTTGTTTTCCTATTTCTAGCCCAACACCCTAATCTCTTGGAAAACCACGCTGATCCCCTTTGTTAACACTGGAAAATCGTACAAGAAAAATATACTAGAGAATGTCAAGCAGAAGGTATAAATAAGGATTTACAGGGAAGGAATACATTACAGGAGCTGAAAATTTTAACTTTTCCTAAGGTCAGGCAGGAAAAGCACACAGGAAGCACTGACCTAGGCAATATTTGTGGTTTTTTCTTCTATAGTCGTGAGGATCATCGCAAATATCCCTCAAAGGGTGGTGTGGTTCTAAGTATGCAGAAATTCACCATTCGGGACCACTTGGCAGACTTGAAGAAGAAGATTCTCACTCAAGGCAGCCAAGTAAAACATCCCTGGAGCCACCTTGAAGATTTAGTGCATCACACAAAGGAATCATCCTCCCACTCTTGTGTCAACATCCATCTTGCACCAAGAGAGGGAATGTAATATTCCCAAATTTTCACATCATATTTGTAATATTAGAGTTCTTGATTTTCTTAAAGAATCAAGTAAATAAAAGGGTGGAGGGACCCATAAACCTCAAAGATGAATAAAATACACTTTTAATGTGTGTATGTGGATATTCTAGATCTAGATCTAAAATCATGGAGTAGTGGAGCAGCTCCATTAATGGAAATCATGTCTCATTTATGAGATAGATTACGCAGGATGAAACTGTCAAATAAGATCATGGATCTTAAATATAAAATCATGAGGATATTTGATAAGGTCAACTGAGATCATATTGCATTCAAAGAAGATCATGAAGCATTTATGATAAGATGTGGAGGAAGTGAGCACCCCATGTGAACATTATGGAGGACATGAAGCCACAGCACAATCAAACATGGAGGCTATGTCCAAATGTGTAGTGGAGTTTTGGAGTGGGCCCAGGCTATGGAAGGCTCATGCATATAATGAAGGTGAAGGAACAATGGAAGTCATGATTTGGATTATTCATTTCTTGATCTCTTTAGATATAGATTTTTTTTAGGACAATTCTATGCAGGATTGGGCTGTTTAGCAGATTTTGCAGTATTGTTTAGAACAGGGTGTTCCTGAGTAAGAATCCCAACTCTTTCATTGAGTAGCTCTTGGAAGGGGATTGTTATTCATTCCTTATTAGGAATTGGTGCCATCTTCAGGAGATTGTTTCTAACATTCAGCTAGGAAACTAGTGGAGGATTCAACCTACCACATTGTTCTTCACATCCAGCCTTTCAGGAGAAGCAGATCTACATCTGGAATTTAGGGCATTGGGTTTTACCTCTATGCAGTAGTAGTCCCTTCAAGGATTGTGTAATCCAATCCTATAAATCTATTGGAGGAAGGAAGTTACTAGTATTTTAGCTGGAAATATTGTAAGGGATCATCTCATCAAATTAGATCAATTTCTTCCATCATTCAAGAGCTGATTTGACACATCCAGCAGTAGGCTATTGAGCCTCCCTCTCTGACAGTTCATTTTTATGAATTTTTTGTTCATTCAACAACTATTTTCAATGGAGGAGATTGGAGGAGCTAGATATTAAGATTTTAGCCCAAGGATCTAGTTAAAGGGATAACACTTCTTGCATAAATATAATTGTGCACCATTGCGGCCATCATATCATCAGATCTAGCTTTAGATCAACATTCCCAGTAGCATATATATGAAGCCCTAAGAGGGTGGTTTTCTTAGACTAACAGATCTGAGAAACCCTTTCTGGGTTACTTTGGGAATCCATCATTGAGCCCAGATCTACAATTTCAGCATCATCGGAGCTCCCATTCTTCTTTAATCTAACTTTCTATCTTTCAGGCAGTTGAAGTCCCAACAGTTGTAGCAGGGACAACACAGTTTACCTTCCAGCAGATCAAAAATTATGCAATCCCTCTTTGTAATATTCCTAAATTAGCCCAAGCTAATAGGAATACTCAATTTTTCCTTGTTTTACTTTTCTTTTCATGTTTATAAATAAATGACTAAAGGAGGACATGTAAAACTCCTTAGATCAAAGAATAAATACATGACCAATGTCAACAAGGATAAATCTGGGCCATTGTAGTAAAATCCACTTATGTGTGAAACAGGATTGAGAAAATTGACTAGGTCAATAAGACCAAATCTCAGTTCTGTCTAGATTCATTGAACCATCTAGAGGCTCAGCACAGTTTTAGATGGGGGAGCTTCATGTGAAAGCAGCTAAAGTTTTGGAGGTGGTTTAGGGTTTTTCACATCCTCATCTTATAAAAGGAAGGAGAAGGCTCAAGAGAAGGTTGTTGAAAATATTATGATTTTGGAGAATTATTTATGCTTAGACAAATTCTAGTTCTCTGGGCTTTTTAGCAAGAGACTAGTGAGGATCTCCTATTGGGGGTTCTCCATCCTTCCACTGAGTAGCTCTTGGAGGGTTTTGTGCTTCTTTTTCACTATCTTGCATATGGCCAAGCTCCATCTCTCTTTGGCAGCATAAATCCTGTGAGGGTTTCATTTTCTAAGTGAGCTGTAGGAAGTGGAATCTAGATCTACTTAGATCTATATCATACTATCATCTCTTCTTAGTGAGTGAGTCATTTATCCTCCTGGAAGAGTGTAGTATCAGGTTGAGCTTTAGTTTCAGATCTTGGCATCAGGCGAAATTGTATACTAGCATCAACTGCACAGTTTATCTCCTTTATCTGCGTAAATTTTGTGGAGCATTGTTTCAAAGGTTTTGGCATTGTTTTGGAGACAAGATCTCTGGTGTAAAGAAGCTCTCCTTGCACTGTGGTGATCCATGGATTGGCCAATGAATAAATGTATGTTTCAGATCTGATACATTCACTAAAGTATATGCTTCAGGTTTCCTGAATCATTATGTAGATTTTTTGTAGTAAAACTCAGATCTACTCGTGTACTTTCATGTATTGCTTAAATCCCCAAGGGGAGTGTAATAAATAGTCTCTTTGGCTTCCATATCTATAATTGATATTTATTTTCATGCATAGATCTGTTATAGATCTAATATATAATAAATTAGTGCTTCAGTCTTCAGAAAATTATGTTTTCTATCTTTCTTGGCAATTTCCAGTGTTGCAGCACCTCAATCTTGAGGGTTTATCCATGTAAAATCTCTTTTTTTATCTTGAAAATGCATAAGTTTTGCCCCAGATCTAATTTCATGATTTTATGAACCTATTTAATCTAATCCCTTCAGAAACTTGCATTTCTTTAGATTTCGAAACTTCCACATACATTAAGTCATGGGAAATCAGGGTTTTCAAGCCTAGTTGGGATTGGAGGAACTATTTAATATAGCTAGGATCATTTTTTTGACCTGAAATTTGGTATGGGAGTCTCACACGATCTAAGCTAAAATATCCTATAATCATTTCCATTATTTTTACGTGGATTTTTTAATACACTCATTTTAGGGCATAAATCATCTGTTTTCCCCACCCTTTTAAGTCCAAAAGTGAAGTAAAGGTTGCTGATGATCATATTATTGAAGGATATGCACTATAAAATCTGTTATCAGTTATAGGGCTACATCTCCAACCCTTGAATACCTTAGGGTATTCTCATTGTTGTAGAAAATCCCTCTTTTGGGATATTATAGTGGTATGAAAGCATGATCTCGAGCTTAGCCTATGAGATCTAGATATTAGAAGGATAAAGAGAAGAAGTAGAGATCATAATGATGGAGAGGATGATTTTCTTCTCATCTATTTTCAGATCTAAGAAGGGTCTCTCCAAAGAGGTTAGATAGACCAAGGAGGAAGAAGACAATGAAACTCTAAGAGGGTTTGAAGAAGAAGGAAGCTGCAGTGAGACCTCTAGAAGGTTTCAAGAAGGAGTGGAAGACCCATGCACTTCCCACCCACAAATAATTGGGATTGTACATAGAAAATAGAAGCATGACTCCACCACTTGGAAGAATGACAGAAGAGGAGATCTCCCTACTTCTTTTCCAAACTATGAGAGGTATTGAAGAAGACCTCAAGCAATTTGAATGGAAGGAGGCTTGTACCAGTGCTAGCACAACCTTGGAGGAGAAACATTCATATTCAATGGAGGAGGACAACACAGTTGAGGAAGAATCTCTTGCTTCTACATCACACCAAGGTATGATTAAAAATCCATCTATTGTCATTTCAGCACATTGTATGAAGGGATCCACATTTTGGCATGTTGTTGTTTTAAAGAAAAAGAGTTACACTGCGCTGTGCAAAGGCAGTAAGGAAGAAGAGAGGAACCATTCCTCATTGGAGCATTCACATGGAATCTTCATTCATGAAGCAATAGAGGATGGAATGATGGATGGTAGACATCTTGAAGTGAGAAACCCTTTCTCCTTTCTAGATGACCCTTTCTCAATGAGCACACCCTTGCTCAAATAGAAACTTCTACTTGCAGAAAATACAAGGCCCCTTTGGTTTTGGAAGGCCATGCATGAGGAGAAGACCTCATGGGAATAATTCATCAAAGGTGCACTTCAACACATCATGCGGTGCAAAGTTCTTCAACAGTTTGAGGAGGATCTTCCCTTCTCACACTTGGATCTTCATAGATTCAAGGAGGAGCAGATAGATGATGGAGGACATCTTCGGATGGATAACATCTCTCATGTTTGTGTTGGAAACTTATTGAGCCATACACATCATGATGGGAGGTTTTTTCCTACCTCCTATTTGAGTCCTTATGGGATCAAATTGATCCTTGAGACGATTGCATTTCAAAATCCCATGAAGTGTAGGAATCTGATTTGGGATGATGGTAGCCCTCATGGGAGGAGTACCAAGATGGAGGATGGAAGGAGACATCCACAATTGGTTGAGTGGGTGTGGATGGAGAGCTACTTGCAAATCTATGACACCAGGTAGCAGGAGGCTTGGCTGAGTTGGTTGCTCTTGAAAGAGTTTGGTCATCACTCTCTTTCTAAGGGTATGTGGTGGGATACTTGCATCATGGAGCAGCAAAGAGTATGGGCACATTGTGTTGGAATAACGTTCTTCATGTCGAGCACCATGTTTTCACTACATGATTTAGATGATGGAAGTATGAGGAGGCAGCAAAAGATTTTTTTTACTTGGGATGTTCTTGAGAGAGCAAGGGCAGATTTTCTCTCACAGTTTTCATGATGTTGCAAGAGTAGAAGATGGCACTATCATAGTGCAAAGGGGTTACTCCCTGGCCTTAGATGTTCAAGAAGGACTTTCTTCATGGGAAGAACTTCTCATATGTAGCAGCATTATGGGAGATGTCTTTGACATTCTCCATGTTAAATATTGGAGCTATGTGTTGATAGGAGCCTATTTGCATAGGCCAAGAGCGTTGTCACTTCAGAGCTGGGATTTATTAATGGAGTATTCCCAGGATCACTTCTCATTCGATGCACTTGGTGAGGAAAGACGAGGTGATGAAGATGAAGTGGTATATGGAGACATCTATTACTGTGGTGTGATTTCCTTGACTTGGGTTTCCAAGCATGAGGAGAAGGAATTTCATGCAGCACTCGGTTCATCCCCCTTGATGGGAGTGGGCCAAACTATCATTGAGGATTCATTCATGGATCCATGTATCTTCTTGCTTCCAACATATGGTGAGTGCTTTTTCTTGCATCCTCTTACCATGTTTTGGCAGTGCATTGCTCCATAAGAGGGCAAGCTATTCATTGAGCTCCATGATCTACATTGGGCCAAATTATATGGTGGAGATAGCCATCTCTTATGTGGCCTTGGGCAAAGATGTTTTTCTCAGATGTATGTTCATTTGATTCATATGATTAACCATGTAACAAGAAACAATTTTCCATGTATTCTTCTAAAGCAAAATTTTGTAAAACGGCATTGCGAAGACTTGGGGAACTGTTGGTACTCTCTTGCATCACATAAGACCTTCAGTATTTCCTTCATGATGGTGATAATAATGTTTTAAATTGTTGATATTGCCTTTATCTTGATGGGAGACATGATGTTGAGTGAGGTACATGGTATGGATGTGTCCTTTTGGGAAGTAGTTTCCCACATTTTCTGTATTACATGTTCTAATGGGAACATGGGAAGAGTTGTGGCCACCATAACCAAACACTTGTTTCTCTTGGAGGTGATCCGTGTGTGTGATGGGATAATACTCTTCTATCCATCACATATGAAACATTTTGGGCTAACTAGTTTTACAACATTGGAGGGAGGATCTTTGCATGTCTAATCTTCATGATGCCACTTGAAGGCAATATACTTTCAGCCCAAGATCAGTTTTCATTCTACAATTATCTTAAGTGTAGAGGAGAACAGCGTGAGGTAGGCTATCTTGTCTACCATGTGCTGATTTTCAGCCCACCTATTTTGTGGGAGCTCAAGGTGGAGGAACATTTTCAAGAGTTGCCACGTTGGGAGGTGACTCATTTTGTGCGGATGATTGCTTGGGGATGGAGGATCCACATGGGAATGTTTTTTCCCAATACATTTCAAATCCCATGCCTCAAGGGAGCCTGTAGGCAGCACCTTATTTCCTTCTTGAGTATGTTAGCGCTCGAATCTACCTTAGGCTGAAATAAGGTAAAACTCAAGGCAACATCAAACCACGCTCAGCCTCGTAGCTAGCCCTACGAGGATAGGAGAGGGCTCTCTCCAGTCAATCTCGATAAAATGAGCAATTAGGGTGTGAGATGACTTAAAATGGGAAGTGATTTTAGGCTAGTAAATAGATAGGAAAAGGGTTTTTAATGAATATCTGAGTTTTCTGGGCTGTATGGGGACAAGAACAGCGTGAGCATAGATTTAATCAAAGGCACAGATTATTCCATAAGGCAAGTTAGGAGTGAAGTTTAACAATTAAATTGAAATTTAAATGGAATGTAAAGACTGTTTAAGAAAGCTGAAAAGGGCATTTAAACAATGAATCCTTTCCAACAGATGAAAATTACACAAATACTGAATGCTCCCTCAAGGCAGAGCAAATAAATTGGGTTCTACCTCCCTTACTGTAAAGCATTCAGCTGGAAACGATTATGAATGAAATGTAAAACATTACAAGATACATATGAAACATAGAGAAAATACATAATGCTAAACTTCACGCCATAAGAATCTTATAAATCAGAGCCGTACCATTCAATTATTCTCTATCAAACAACTGTACAATGAAACTATGTATTTCTCCTCCACACACCTCTCCCAGTTTTCCAAAATTCATCTTTTATTGCTCTGAAACATCATTTGAGTGAAACCTATCCCGATGTGTGAAACAAGGGATTTGTCGAAATGAAGCGAAATAAAGGGGAAAAGGGGCTTATAAATTCTTGGGAAATTTTGGGAAGTAGGGAGGAATGTTAGGAAGCAGGGGAAAGTGGAATCTCAGAGATTGAGTGAGGGGAAGGGGTCCAAAAGGGAAAAACACAGGCCTAGCCTAGAAAATTGCCAAGTTGTGGCAAGAAACTAGGGTTTGTGGAAAAATAAGGAATTTGGGGGATCTCAGTGATGGGAAGTGTTTAATAAGGTATATTAAGGATAGGGGAAGGTGTGTGAACATCAGGACACAAGTTTTTTCGATGATTTGACCATCCAAGAGAAATTACCTCCAAAACCCTAGGAGAGGGAAATGGACCTTACCTAGGCACAACTGAAGCATGAACAAGTTGTAAAATGACCCAATGGAACTTGACATGATGATGAAAACCCTCTGAATGATGGTACACTCAGCTGAATGGTGACATGGACCGACATTTGGACAACTTTGACAGGAGTAAAAGAAAACCCTAGACCTAATGCCTAGTGACCAAATTTTTCTTGAAGACTCATTGAAATGACAAAATTTGACCTTGACACCTTAAAATCACTTTGTAAGAGCATGTTTGATCACTGAAGGAAAGCTGCAAAGGCTGACACTAACATTGGCTCCAATGGGGATGGTAGCTCCTTGGAGGTGCCAAGAACGACAGATCTTTGGGAGAGAAGACCAGTGCCTTTGTCCATTGGGCAATGAAATCAAAACATGAAAACTGACATTATGTAGACTGACTCTGACTAAGACTGAAAAACCATAATATAACATGACTAAAACATAACTGACAAACTAGAAGGATGCTCATGATTGAGCTTATTCATCAACCTACTCTAATTTTTTCTTTTCACCACCTGATCAAGTGAAATGGAATAGCCAATGCAACCATGTAAGCATCTTGGCTGCTATTTTATTTCTTCCCAAATGCTTTCTGATGCGCAGGAAAAGGAAAGAATCGAAAGGCAACTCCCATGGAAATTTGAACTCAAGCTGACTGCTGATAAACTTGCAAAGCATGAATTGACTGGATGACTTCAAGAATACTGTGAAAGGATCTTCATACACATAGCTACTGATTTCCATTAACACATCACTGCTCTGATCCAGATAATCTCCATACCTTAATCTTAAAAAATTTCTCACCTCTATGTTGTCTTTCTTTGGTGATTGCAGCAAGCTGCCAAAAGGATCCTGAATTTCGTGAATAACCAAACACTGTTGCTGATTACAAACAGAACAAAAGTCTCCTTCATCAATCTCCTCATATGACTGCAAACCTTGATGAGGGCTTTGTAATGAAAAATCTGTTAAACAAGAGAATGAAGGCGACCTTTGAATAAGATTATCATCAACATTATTTTCCGGCACATGGTTAGCTAATGAAGGAAAACTTTTACAGCAAACATCATCCAACACACGAGCAATAGGATCATCAAAAACTTGAGAAGACTGTTGCACTGTATCCATTGAAACTGCCTGACATCCTACTGGCTTTTCATCTTTTTCTTGAGAGATTTTACGAAGATTCTGCCTTATAAACTGAAATGCTTCAAAACAAAAGGGTATAGAATTTTCCTGCATCATCAAATCATGTATTTCATCTTCCACACCTTCATCTGTAATCTGACCTTCAATTTCATTTAGTGGCTGCAAATCTGATGCTACAGGCTGCTCAAGAATTTCGTTATCTGTCTCATCCTCAACATTAACATTGAGAGATTGTTGATTTCTTACAGGCAGGTCATTTGAAGATTTACCATGCAATTTACCCTTCAAAAACTGAAATGATTCAAAACAAAATGGTACGGAGTCACCTTGTATCATTTGATCACATGTACCAGCTTCCATGTCCTCATCTGCAACTTGAAAATCAATGGCTTTCGAGGGCTGAAAATCTGAATATGAGAAGTCTTGAACAAGGTTTTCATTGCGCTCAAGATGGTCCAGATCAAGACTTGTTGACATTTGATTTCTGATTGCATGGTAGTTGTCTCTGATGAACTTAAATGAATAAAAAAAAAAGGAAAATATCCTTCACTTACTTCAAAATTTGCTGCACTTTCCTCATCATTTTCATAGCTGATATGCATCGGTTGATCACTGTACTCGAGCTGCTAAAAGTGAACTTCCTCCTCGCACAAACTAGCTGTTGATTCGTCTGCAAGATTAGCTTCTGTTTGGAGAACATAATCATCATCATACTGATCAAACTGAGGAAAATCATCAGTATACAACACATCATCAAGCATACATGTCATATCAACAACTCTCTCTTCTTCAAGATGATCTATAAAGCAATCACTATGACAACTGGGATAAGGAACAAAATGTTTTGGATCAGAAACTTGTTCTTCCTCAATCAGTGAGCCATGGGCTTCAACATTATACTCATTCTTTGTGGTTTTATTTTGTGTTATCTCTTCTACTGCACTTACCAACATGTCAAGATTTACCTCTAAAGATGTCGATTTCTTCGGATCCATGTTTTTCATCTCTTCTTCCTTCAACCTTGCCCTCCGGATCAGCAAATGAGCCTCTACATTCACTGCCTTGTTCTGCATTTCGTGAAGTGTTGCAATATTATTTTCTCTCAGCTGAAACTCCATTTCCAGATCAAAGGCACCCGGGTAGTACAAGAGAGCAGATCTAGGAGAAGGTCTTATATCAACTGGCATCAAATAATAAACTTGGTTAAATCTGGCAGAAAACTGTTGTACTGTCTCCCCTGGAAGTCTTTTCAGCTGATTATACTCTTCTATAATAAGGAAAGGATTCTGTCCAATCATCCACCTGTCAAGGAAAACTTTGACAAACTTCTGGAAATCTGAAATGCTCGCTTCAGGCAGGGCTTTAAAACAACTCTTCACTTGGCCTTGCAAAGAAAGAGAAAATAGTCTGATACTAACATCCTCTTCATCAACTTCAAAAAGGTCTAGAAAAGTCTCAACATTCTGCACATGTTGCTCAGCGTTGACATTGTTACATTCACCGTCAAATCTTGGTAGATATAGGTCATAATTTTTAGGGAAAGCATGAAGAACAGAAGGTAAAACAAGAGGTTTATACCGATCTAGGACTACAAATGGTGTAGAAGTATATACAAGAGCTACGGGATCAGCTTGATTTTCTGGCTCATCACTCTGAAGAGAGTCATCATAAGATGTGGGAAAATTAAGGAGGCTAGGATCAAAGGGAAACTCAGTATTTACACTTTTTGAATAGGTCGAGTGAAGATTTTGATCACCTTTATCATACAACAAATTCTGAAAAACTTTCAGGACAGCTTCAAGACCAACGAAGAAGTAATTTACAAGAAAGCAGATTAGATCCTGAATACCATTCCACTTTAGATACCTGAACTTTGTGTAAGATCCTTCCATTTTCTTAGAGAAAGAGTCAGTCCTCCAGTGGAGTCTCTACTTTGAATTGGAGTCACCAGGTGAATGATTTTAGCCTTCTTATGTTTGATTGTTGTCCACCATCAACCATCAGATCTGAACTTGATACATGTACTAGGGAAATTTATAAGTTAAGTTTTACGATTACAAGCTAGACTGGAGATCGACTGAAGTAGCGTTTATCTACTTCGCTGATGCATAGCAAAAGCGTTTCGAAGGCTACCTGGCACGACTTCAGGCTCCGTCTGTAGCTATAAATCAAATAACACTAACAAGAAAACCAGTTCGTCCCCAGTATGGTCACCACTATGTTAGCGCTTGAATCTACCTTAGGCTAAAATAAGGTAAAACTCAAGGAAACATCAAACCACGCTCAGCCTCATAGCTAGCCCTACGAGGACAGGAGAGGGCTCTCTCCAGTCAATCTCGATAAAATGAGCAATTAGGGTGCGAGATGACTTAAAATGGGAACTGATTTTAGGCTAGTAAATAGATAGGAAAAGGGGTTTTAATGAATATCTGAGTTTTCTGGGCTGTATGGAGACAAGAACAGCGTGAGCAGAGATTTAATCAAAGGCACAGATTATTCCATAAGGCGAGGTAAGAGTGAAGTTTAACAATTAAATTGAAATTTAAATGGAATGTAAAGACTGTTTAAGAAAGATGAAAAGGGAATTTAAACAATGAATCCTTTCCAACAGAAGAAAATTACACAAATAATGAACACTCCCTCAAGGCAGAGCAAATAAATTGGGTTCTACCTCCCTTACTGTAAAGCATTCAGCTGGAAACGATTATGAATGAAATGTAAAACATTACAAGATACATATGAAACATAGAGAAAATACATAATGCTAAACTTCACGCCACAAGAATCTTATAAATCAGAGCTGTACGATTCAATTATTCTCTGTCAAGCAACTGTACAATGAAAATATGTATTTCTCCTCCACACACCTCTCCTAGTTTTCCAAAATTCATCTTTTATTGCTCTGAAACATCATTTGAGTGAAACTTATCTCGATGTGTGAAACAAGGGATTTTGTCGAAATGAAGCGAAATGAAGGGGATAAGGGCTTCTAAATTCTTGGGGAAATTTTGGGAAGTAGCAAGGGATGCTAGGAAGTATGGGAAAGTGGAATCTCAGAGATTGAGTGAGGGGAAGGGGTCCAGAAGGGCAAAACACAGGCCTAGCCTAGAAAATTGCCAAGTTGTGGCAAGAAACTAGGGTTTGTGGAAAAATGAGGAATTTGGGGGATCTCAGTGATGGGAAGTGTTTAATAAGGTACATTAATGATAGGGGAAGGTGTATGAACATCAGGATACAATTTTTTCTAATGATTTTACCATCCAAGAGAAATTACCTCCAAAACCCTAGGAGAGGGAAATGGACCTTACCAAGGCACAACTGAAGCATGAACAAGCTGTAAAATGACCCAATGGAACTTGACATGATGATGAAAACCCTCTGAATGATGGTACACTCAGCTGAATGGTGACATGGACCGACATTTGGAAAACTTTGAAAAGTGTGAAAACAAACCCTAGACCTAATGCATAGTGACCAAATTTTGCTTGAAGACTCATTGAAATGACAAAATTTGACCTTGACACCTTAAAATCACTTTGTAAGAGCATGTTTGATCACTGAAGGAAAGCTACAAAGGCTGACACTAACAGAGTACTCTACTTATTCATGATGATAGCTATTCAGCTAACTTGCATGCTTGGGATAGGCAATATAAAGATTCATTGTTGACACAACATCTCATTATTTGGAGGAGATCATCATATGTGGATGCTACAGTAGGGGAGGGGACATCCTTCAGTTCTATCCTTGTCGTTGCTTGAGGACAAGCAACATTTGGGAGGGAAGGACTGTAATATTCCTAAATTAGCCCAAGCTAATAGGAATGTTCATTTTTTTCTTGTTTTACTTTTCTTTTCATGTTTATGAATAAATGACTAATGGAGGACATGTAAAACTCCTTAGATCAAAAAATAAATACATGCCCAATGTGAAAAGGGATAAATCTGGGCCATTGGAATAAAATCCATTTATGTGTGAAACAGGATTGAGACAACTGACTGGGTCAATAGGACCAAATCTCAGTTCTATCTAGATTCATTGAACCATCTAGAGGCTCAGTGCAGTTTTAGATGGGGAAGCTTCATGTGAAATGAGCTAAAGTTTTGGAGGTTGTTTAGGGTTTTGCACATCCTCATCTTATAAAAGGAAGGAGAAGGCTCAAGAGAAGTTTCTTGAATATATTATGATTTTGGAGAATTATGTCCACTTAGACAAATTCTAGTTCTCTGGGCTTTTTAGCAAGAGACTAGTGAGGATCTCTTGTTGGGGGTTCTCCATCCTTCCATTGAGTTGCTCTTGGAGGGTTTTTTGCTTATTTTCCACTATCTAGCATATGGCCAAGCTCCATCTCTCTTTTGACAGCATAAATCCAGTGAGGTTTTCATTTTCTAAGTGAGCTGCAACAAGTGGAATCTAGATCTACTCATATCTAGATCATACTATCATCTCTTCTCTGTGAGTGAGTCATTTATCCTCCTCGAAGAGTGTAGTATCAAATTGAGCTTCAGTTTCAGATCTTGGAATCAAGACAAAGTGTATGCTATCATCAAATACGTAGTTTCTCTCCCTGACCTGCGTAAATTTTGTGGAGCAGTGTTTCAAAGGTTTTGGCATTGTTTTGGATACAAGATCTCTGGTGTAAAGGAGCTCTCCTTGCACTGTGGTGATCCATGGATTGGCCAACCAATCCATGTATGTTTTAGATATGATAAATTAAATGAATTTTATGCTTCAAGCTTCCTGAATCATTCTACAGATCTACTGCAGTAAAACTTAGAACTACTCCTGTACTTTCATGTATTGCTAAAATCCCCAAGGGGAGTGTAATAAATAGTCTCTTTGGCTTCCATATCTGTAATAGATCTGTATTTTCACACATAGATCTATTCTAGATCTAATATATAATAAATTAGTGCTTCATTCTTCAGAAAATTACGTTGTCTATATTTCTTGGCAATTTCCAGTGTTGCAACACCTCAATCTTGAGGGTTTATCCATGTAAAATCCCTGTTTTTATCTTGCAAATGCATAATTTTTACCCCAGATCTAATTTCATGATGTGATGAACCTATTTCATATAATCCCTTCAGAAATTTATGCTGATTTAGATTTAGAAAAATCTGCATACATTAAGTCATGGGAAATCAGGGTTTTCAAGCCTAGTTGGGATTGGAGGAACTGTTTAATATAGCTAGGATCATTTTTTTGACCTGAAATTTGGTATGGGAGTCCCAAACGGTCTAAGATAAAATATCCTACAGCCATTTCCCTTATTTTTTCAAGTATTTATGAATACACTCATTTTAGGGTATAAATCACCTCTTTTCCCCACCCTTTTGAGTCCAAAAGTGAAGTAAAGGTTGCTGCTGATCATATTATTGAAGGATCTACACTATACATTTTTTTATCAATCATAGGGCTGCATCTCCAACCCTATATCACCTTATGGTATTCTCATTGTTGCAGAAAATCCCTCTTTTGGGATATTACACTCTTGGGAAATCATTGCAGGGTCATTGTAGCCACCCTTATGGCTTGAGTATCATATTTTGAACACTATTCTGCTTGATTTTTCATCTCCAATATAATAAAATGGCTCAGCTATTTCTGTGCATTCTAATGTGTATATAGTTTTATTGTTTACTTTGCTGCAGTTCTTATATTGTGTTTCAGTATTACTGCATTCTCCCTTTTGGGATATTACAGTGGTATCAGAGCATGATATTTGGCTCAACTTGTGGACACTTCATATTTTCCATCAAAAGAAGAAGAAGATAGATGAGATCTATCATGAAGGAGGATTATAGTCTTGCCACTCCTCTCTTTAGATCCATGCAAGATCTCTCCAAGGAGGTCAATCAAATGGAGAAGGAAAGGCAAAAAGAAGATCCGGGAAGAATATTTGATGAGGAAGGTCCAAGCACTTCCTATTAGCAAAGAAGGAAGACCGAAGAATCATAGATCCCCTCATAGATCCACTATGCCCACTTTCTTTGGAGAAGGTGAAAGGCGTAGAAATAAAGAAAGAAGAGAACGTGAGACTCATGAGAATCTCAGTCTATATCTTGAAGAGTATAAAGAACAATATAGAGCATTCAAAGAGATCCTAACTCTCCAAGAATTCTTCCAAATCAAAGAAGAAAGTCGATCCTATAGAATCAATAGAAGAAAGAGGCACAATAGGTTTTATTTACCTAAATTTGATGGATCTTCCTCAAGTACTATTAAGGCTTGGAGGAAAGATTCAGATACATTCTTCAGGCCACATCCTGTAGCTGAAGGAGAGGTTGTCCAAATTGCAACACTGTATCTTTTAGGGGAAGCCATTGATTGGTGGTTTGGTCACATGGAGCATGCAAAGCTGACTAAATATTCAAATTTCTTTCACAGGTTGAGGAAGAAGTTTGATGTGAAGTAAACAAATATGTACCCCAAAGAGACATTTCCGAAGGAGACAAGGGAGGATGTCAAACTTGTCACTCTGGACAAAGAGTCACTGCATTCACCACTAGCTACAGAAGTACTTACATCTAGAGAAGAGACACTTGCAACCTTGCAAGATAGTATTGAGCTATTGAAACATAGAGTCCCATGCATTATTCAGGAGACGCATGAGGAAGAGGAGGAGGATTCCAGTGCTGGTACACTTGGAGAAAAGCAGCCATCCCTCTTACCAGTAGTTGGAGACACTATTGTCCCTGTTGGAGGAACTCTTATATTCTGGAAAGAGGCTCCAACACATCAGTTGATCCAAGGTATGCATGAAATTTCATCACATATTGTTTCAGTAGATATTATTGAAACTTATGAGGACATTCCATCAGGGCCAATGCATAAACAAGGGTTAGAACAAAACGCTTATTTGAAGCAACAAACTATCACAGTGCATAGGACCCTTGATCTAATCGAGGAGATGAAAATCTATCCCAGTTTTTCATTGATAGACTACATTCAACTCTTTGAGTTGAAGTGTGTATTTTCAGGAAAAAGGATTAGCATGATCGTATGTACAATGACTGGTTATGAGATCAGTATTGTGCCTTGCTTTTAGAAAACACATGTATTCCCATGGAGATCTACAACGTTGTCACTTAGTCACAGTGATAAAGAAGGAGCCCCATCATTCTTGGATCATTCTGAAGGTAGCTTCACTCAGGAAGAAATGGAGGCAAATATGGTAGATGGTAGAAATCTTGAGATGAGGAATCTTTTCTCCTTTCTAGATGACACTTTCTTAATGAGAATCTCACTGCTCAAAGAGAAACTTGTACCTGTAGCAAATCCAAAAATTCTTTGGTTTTGGACAGCCTTTGGTGAAAAGAGAATCTCATTGAGAGATATCATTGGAGGTGCACTTCAACATCTCATGAAGTGAAAATTTCTTCATCAATTTAGGGAGGATGGTATTCTACAAAGGGAGGATACCATGTTTATGCAGTACATCATTCCTCATCCACATTGGGATGAGTGGGTGAGCATGATAAGCAAGGGGTTACATGACCACTTGCGGATATATGACATGGGCCAGCAATCTTGGTTACGTTGGTTTTTCTTGGGTGAGTTTGGTTACTACCCAAAGGCTCCTATTTCCTTGATCCATGCCCTGAAAAACACTTATGTAATGAAGAAGGAGGCATTGTTGCGTTGGCTGCTCTTGGGTGAGTATGGTTACCACCCGATAGCTCATATTTTTCCAATTCATTCCTTGTGTATCAATGGTAGAATGCAGTCAAATAAGGCATGTTCATTTTGGTTTCCCTTGAGAGAGTTTGGTCATCACATGACATCTCCTATGTCTATGTGTTTTGTATTGGGTAGAACTTGGCATGATACTCTCATGATGTGTATTGATGGTTTTTTCTTGTATTGGGCTTATGTGACATTCCACATGTCTATCAGTATTTTTTTACTCCATGATGCACATGAGGAGGAGAGAAAGCAACAATATCTCCTGTTTCTTTGGTTGCTTTTGGGGGAGTTTGGCTTGTCCATCTTACATGGAGGAGATGGAGGGTGGTAGAAAGGGCCTTACTCTAGTGGAAACTATTGAGAGAATATGGTTTGACATCTTTGTCTACACATATATCTCTTTTTCTTCTTTTGCATAATGTTGGAATGATGCTTGGATCCACCAAGTCCAACAGGGCTAAGGATGAGAGCATGTCAATGCTCAATCAAATTCATAAGGCATGGGATGAAGAGATGTATTATGAGATGGAGCTTTTCCTTTTTGAAATGAGCTTTAGGTTTTAACCCTGAACATAAATTAACTATTCACAAATCTTATAATAGAAGATAAACAATAGCGAGAGCATAAAACATAAAACAGATAAACACAGAGATTTTCCCTTGGATCCCAAATCAGGACGACCAGCTTGATTTTTCATTAAATTCCTTTTAGTGTTATAAAAAATATATATACATGTTGAAGCATACATAAACCCCAATCCATAAACCCTGGATTAGAACATAACCGTAGTTCCCTTGACCGGATCTACAAAAATACCAGGGGCCGAAAACCATCGTGCCCCAATACCATGTGCAAAACCATGCGCAAAACCATGGACGCGAACTACCCACCGGAAATTAAGGACCCAACATTCTCAACATAACACATACCCAACATTCTCCCACTTGTTGTTTTCTTTCCATAGGGGGCCATATGAGAGCTTAGTCATTGGCCCAATTCTTCAACACCCATTGTTTCTCTACACCAAGAGAACTTTTGAGTGCTCACAGATTTTGTCAATGCATCTACAACATTCTTCAAAGTTTCCACCTCTACCATCAACACCCTTTTGGCCTCAACCATATCTCTAAAAAGTGATATTGAACATCAATGTGGTTTGTCTTTGAATGATAAGTAGGGTTCTTAGCCAAGAAAATTGCACTTTGGCTATCACAGTCTATCCTTATAGCTTGCTGTACCAACCCCATACTTGAACACAATCTCTGCAACCAAATTGCTTCCTTGCTTGCATGAGTGGCTGCTATGTATTCTACCTCTGTAGTTGAAAGAGCCACTACAGACTGTCTTTTACTCATCCAACTGACTGTGCCTCCAAATAGGCTAAACACATACCCACTTGTAGATCTTCTTTGGCCCAGATCTCCAGCCCAGTCTGCATCAACAAAACCACGAATGTCCAACATTATTTCCAATCCTGGTCTTCCCTGGTATCACAAGCCATAATCACTAGTGCCACGTAAATATATGAAAACCTGCTTCACTGCTATCCAATGCTCCTTCCCTGGGTTTGACATAAACCTGCTCAATACTCCCACTGCATGTGCAATGTCTGGTCTAGTACAAACCATTGCATACATCAGGCTACCCACTGCACTTGCATATGGAACATGGGACATATACTCCTCTTCTTCTTATGTCTTGGGACACTGTTCAGCAGACATCTTTACACCTACAGGAATAGGAACATTCACCGGTTTACTATCCTGCATATTGAACCTCTGCAATATAGTCTCGACATACTTCTTCTGGTTTAACCAGAGCTTCCTCTTTGCCCAATCTCACTTAATTTCCGTGCCCAAAATATAGTTTGCAGCACCCAGATCCTTCATGTCGAATTTGGAGAACAATTGGGTCTTCAAATCTTGGATAATTTCTTTGTCATTTCCAATCAACAACATATCATCCACATACAAGACCAAATAAATAACACGGTCACCAATTAATTTAAAATAAACACAGTGATCCTCCTTGCTTCTGGTGAAGCCAAGTCCCCGTATATAGGTATTAAATTTCTGATACCACATCCTTGGTGATTGTTTTAACCCATACAGAGACTTCTTCAACCTGCATACCAGTTCTTTCTTACCCTTCACCATAAAGCCTACAGGTTGCTTCATGTAGATCTCCTCTTCTAGATACCCGTGAAGAAATGATGTCTTCACATCCATCTGTTCTATCTCAAAATCAAATGCAGTAGCAACAGATAAAAGTAATCTAATAGAAGTAACTTTGGCAACAGGAGAAAAAATATCACCAAAATCAATTCCCGGCACCTGGGAATAACCTTTTGCTACCAACTAAGCTTTGTATTTCTCCACCTTGCCTTCTACATTCATCTTCTTCTTAAACACCCATTTGCTCCCAATGGGCTTCCTTCCAGCCAGCAACTCAACCAGATCCTATGCATCGTTTTTGTGCAAGGATGCCATTTCATCAACCATGGCCTCCTTCCAGAGTTTTCCATCCTCTGAATCTACTGCCTCCCTGATAGTTCTGGGTTCATCATAAGTTATAGTTAAGGAAAAACTTGAACAGAAATCATATGGACTATACCTTTCTGGTTGCCTTATTTCCCGAACTGATCTTCTAAAAGCTGGAGTTTGTGGCTCTTCATCTTCTTAGTCTTCTTCTATTGTAGAGTCTGATTCACCCTCCTTTAGCTCAAACTCTATCTTCTCAGGTTCCTTTGGTAGGACTTCATGTTTAACAACATCTTTCACTTCTTTAAACACCACATATTGGTTGTACACAACCTTCCTTGTTTCTGGGTTCCAAAGCTTGTAACCCTTTAAACCATCCCTATACCCAATAAAGATGCACCTTTCAGATTTATTATCCAACTTGGTCCTTTTCTCCTTTGGAACATGTACATATGCATCACATCCAAATACCCTTAGATGTGAAATAGAGGGTTTCTTACCAGTCCATACCTCATGTGGGGTCTTATCCTCCAACGCTGATGAAGGTGATTTGTTAACTAAGTAACATGCAGTCTCCACTGCCTCTGCCCAGAATTCTTGTTTTAACCCGGTACCACTGAGCATGCTTCTTGCCTTTTCCATCAGTGTTCTATTCATTCTTTCTGCAACTCCATTTTGCTGAGGTGTGTATGGAGTAGTCTTCTGCCGTGCTATACCACACTTCTTACAGAACTCTTCAAATTCCTTCTTGCAGAACTCCCCACCATTATCTGTCCTCAACGTCTTTATCTTCTTCTCTGTCTGGTTTTCCACCAGAGCCTTAAATTCTTTAAATTTGTCAAAGACTTCAGATTTCTTCCTCAAGAAATATATCCATGTATTCCTTGAGAAGTCATCTATGAATGAAACATAGTACACAGACTTTCCCAGTGATGGAACTGACACAGGCCCAAGCACATCACTGTGCACAAGTTCTAATATGTTGTTTTCCCTATTAGCACCAGAAGGAAAACTCACCCGATTCTGCTTGCCATATACACAATTTTCACATAAATCAAAATCCATAGAACAATTAGACATACCTTCTACCATACCATTTCTATGTAGTATTCGAAGGCCCTTCTCTCCAATATGTCCAAGCCTTTGATGCCATAGCATGGTCTTTTCTCCAGAGACAGCTAGGCTTTCCATCCCACTTTTAGGAACCACAGAACTATTACACCCATCAATAACAGTGCTACCTTGTAGCTTGTACAGAGTTCTAGTCCGAACTCCTCGCATTAATACCAGTGCTCCCTGAACCATCTTGCAGGCATCTTTATCGAACACTATTTTTACACGTGCATCATCCATCTTGCTTACAGAAATCAGATTTCTGGCCAATGCAGGAATATGCAGAACACCAGGAAGTGTTATAATCCTTCCACCTTGTAGCTTCATCTTGACCTTTCCATGTCCGACGATTTTTGCCTTCCTATCATCCCCTAGGAAGACATCACCATCATATTTATCATACTTGCAGAACCACTCCCTATGGGGAGTGAAGTGAAAGGATGTACCTGAGTCAATCAACCATGACTCATGATCTACATGTGTATTTGAAGAAGAAGAAAAATACACATCCCCACCTTCATCCAAGGTGGTTTTTGCCTCTGCAGAAGGAGCATCATCAGATCCCTTTCCTTTATTAGGAGCTTTAGATCTGCAGTCCTTTTTGTAGTGCCCTTCCTTTCCGCATTTCCAGCACACCTTTACAAACTTTCCAAGAGATTTAGATCTCCCTCTATATTTAGATCTCCCACTCGAAACCTTATTCTTGTTTATGTTATGGGACCTTCCTCGTACAGTTAAGGCATCTCCATTCTGACCCTCCATATTTCTCCGTCTCATTTCCTCCGATAGCAAGGCTGAGACAATGTCATCAAAATTCAAGGTAGTTGCATTGCTACCTATTGCAATAACCAGACTGTCCCACAAATCTGGTAGAGAACACAACAAACTGATGCACTTATCTTCATCTGAGATTTTAATATCAACAGATGAAAATTGACTTACCACAGTATTGAAGGCGTTCAAATGCTCTATCACCGAGTCTCCATCCTTCATCCTCAGGTTATACAGCTTTTTCCGCAGGAAAAACTTATTCACCAGAGACTTAAATTGGTACAAAGTCCCTAGCTTGTCCAACAAGGTCTTCGCCGTAGCTTCCTCAGATACATTCAACAATACTGAATCTGAGACACACAATCGTATTATGCTCTTAGCCTTCCAATCCAGTTTCTTCCAGTCTTCATCTGACATTACTGTTGGTTTAGTACCTGGATCTACCACAATCCACTGATCTTTATCCACCAGCAGATTCTCCATCTTGAGCTTCCATAACGCAAAACTCTGACCATTAAATTTCTCGATCTCTATCTTCCCGCTGCTCGCCATCTTCTTTCACCGCAAGAATCGATCCTGCAGATCTCCCACTGAACAGGGTCTACCACAGGCCCGAGCAAAAAACCCTCAGCGGCAAAGGCGTCCCCCTGAAGCTCAAACTACTTTGATACCAAATGTAGGTTTTAACCCTGAACAGAAATTATCTACTCACGAATCTTATAATAGAAGATAAAAAATAGTGAGAGCATAAAACATAAAACAGATAAACACAGAGATTTTCGCCTGGATCCCAAATCGGGACGACCAGCTTGATTTTTCATTATATTCCTTTTAGTATTACAACACATATATATACATGCCGAAGCATACATAAACCCCAATCCATAAACCCTGGATTAGAACATAACCGTAGTTCCCTTGACCGGATCTACAAAAATACCAGGGGCTGAAAACCATCATGCCCCAATACCATGTGCAAAACCATGCACAAAACCATGGACGCAGACTACCCACCGGAAATTAAGGACCAAAAATTTTCACTGGGGCGCTGCCCCGGACCCTGACAGGGGGGGCTACCGCCCCCCCCTATGACGCCCCCATTGCGCCCAGCACAAAGGGGGGGCTATCATCCCCCTGCGCATGCTTAGTCGTGGAAAGAATATAACACATACCCAACATGAGCCACTTTATTTTATGTATCTCATGTATTAATGATGATGTTGGACATCATATGGTTGTCACTTCGTACTTCATGGTGGAAGGAGGACATCTAAGCATACAGTTGGAGGTCATTCTATATATTTTTGAAAGACAAATTTGGAACCAAACATGCATAAAACATTGCAGAAAATGGAGGAAGCCTTCCTTATGTGGATGACATTTGGAGGGGAATAGATGGATTTGCATCTACTTTTGGAGTTGCTTGAGGACAAGCAACATTTTGCTGGGAGGGACTGTAATATTCCCAAATTTTCACATCATATTTGGAATATTAGAGTTCTTGATTTTCTTAAAGAATTAAGTAAATAAAATGGTGTAGGGACCCATAAACCTCAAAGATGAAAAAAATCCACTTTTAATGTGTGTATGTGGATATTCTAGATCTAGATCTAAAATCATGGAGTAGTGGAGCAGCTCCATTAATGGAGATCATGTGTCATTTATGAGACAGATTATGGAGGATGAAACAATCAAATAAGATCATGGATCTTAAATATAAAATCATGAGGATCTTTGATAAGATCAACTGAGATCATAGTGCATTAAAAGAACATCATGAAGCATTTATGATAAGATAGTGGAGGAAGTGATGCACTTAATTCACATATGATGGAGAGGGTTGTTAGGTCTCTGTAATTTATTGGCAAGATTGGGAGAGTCCAATCACAGAGTTAACATCATTTCAACCAACTTTGGGATTCTAGGATCTAGCCTTCCTGAATCCGGAGAGGGATCTCTCCAATATGTACAAAGATGGATATTGTCTTTGAAAAGCTTAAGGTAATGATATTAGGCTAGTTATGAAGGCCAAGGTTTTGTTTGGTATTTTCGGATGATTGAACATAGTTTCTGTCTGAGGTAGAAAGATCTATATGTAAACATGTTCAACGGTGAGAAGTTGCAAGTAAAAGAGTAAGCTTTGATCAAGAAGGGGGATGATGGCAAGTTGTCAATCCATTGGGCTATGGAGTCATAAGAGGATTTAATTGAAACATTCAAGTTCAAGAATAATCTATGGGGCAAGTCATCTATGCCTAAGGATCTCTTTAGAGTTTGATTTATGGGATGGAGTGATACAAATAAGAAAGGGAAAAGACAGATGCAGAACAAAGAGCAGCCCAGGATCTGGTAAGTACTTTGAAACTAGCCAGCCTTTGACCAAGCACTTAAGAAAAACATAGAAGTAAACTAGGATCTGGTAAGTACTTTGAAACTATCCAGCCTTTGATACACTTCTAATAGAATACCAATAAAAACGATGGGAAACTTGATGGCAACCTTTGGAGTAGAAACTAGTGGGCTGGGCTCACCCTAATCCCCTCCTAGCTCTCCTTTACTTAGTTACATCCAAGACAATCACAAAGATAACACAGAATGGCCTAAGATCTGATAAGTACTTCGAAACTAGTCAGCTTTTAACACATCCTAAGGGAAACAATCGAATAGTTGAGCAAACAAGAAAGGGACTCAGGGCTAACCTTTGATTTCCTCAATTCATTCCTTACACAACATATATTGAAAGTAACATCTAAAAATAACATTCAGCTGTGACGAAAAGATGAGGGAACGCCAGCATCTCTGTACTTGGACTGAATTAAATCATTTCTAAATAACACAATTAGAAGAAAACATTGAAATAAAGATTTCTCAGCCAGAGAAGGTTACTGGTATGCAGTAAGTCCTAACACTGTTCAAACTGTTCTTTACAGTGGAAAATGAAACGAATTGAAAACAGAAATAAAATGACAAGTTCACAGTGAGAATAACACCACCATCAACATAGACCAGAATCCCATAAAACAGCTTGTATTGATGCTTCAAACCGGTTACAATCTTCAGGTCCATTGTTTTAATCCATCTCTCTTCACAACCTAACCTATCAGCTACAAGCAAAGCTCCAAGAGCCGATAAAACCACTCTCTACAGTCAAGAGTTTTCAGCTCAGTTACATAGAATGTTTCAGCAATTACATTAACAACCAACTAATCCAACCCCTCACTCATCTTCTACTGAAGTATTTATAGAAGGATGAGAAGGTGAGAGCTAACAAAAGATCTCTCGAAGCAATTAATATAGATTCAAGACTTCGTGGCCATTTGAGGGGCTCGATGAAGAAATTCACAGGTGGAACACTGTATTAACTGTTTTACATTTATGAATTAAGCTCAGCAGGAGCTTTATTTGACTTTGAGGCTCTGCGTACTGTGGAGAGCAACTCTGCAAATATTCTGTCATTAAATTTGGGGTAGAAATAACTTCTTTGGCTGTTCCGAGGCGAATATCTGATTTTCTTCAATAACTTCGGCCTCTGTTTGAAAGGTTTGAGGCGACAGGTGGCTCGGTGGTAGCTGAGGAATCAATTTGCCTCAGATGTGGCGGTGGAGGATTTCTGTCTGATGAAACACTTTAGGTTTTTCCTTTAAACTGTGTTTTAGATTGGGGATTAGGCTTTTGATAACGGTCTTAGCCGTAATCCCCATAAAAACCGTCTTCAATCTTCATCTGTTGTGCTCTGTCTTCAAACTGATACTCTTTAACTGTTTTTGAATTAAAACAGTGTCTTGTTGATGTGCAGGCCGCACTGGGCTTTTTAAAGGCATCAATGCCCATGAAGCATTGAGAAAACAATGGAGCGAAACCCCGCAGATGGTTCTCTTTATCAGCTCGAAGGCGCAGGAAACGTCTTTCCCTACCCTCGGCTTTCTTTCATTAAACAATGGAAAACCATTAAAACGCCTGCAAAACACAAAAATAGTTAAGAAATCCTGCAGAGATAGGTTTAAACTGCTTCAGATGGCGGGGGAGGAGCGAAGCCGTCGGATGAAGGAAACCAACGGTGGAGATTTGCGTAGACGAGGCAAAAAGGAGAGCGGGGAGATGAACAAGTTGGAGTGATTTTGGACCGTCCGATCTGGACACGTGGACGGTCCAGATTCAATCGAAGGATCGCAATCGGGAGGGCAACAACAAAGCATGCGATTGAAACATTGCGATTGAAAACATTTCGATTGGGCGATAACCGTTCGATCTGCAGATCAGATAGACGGCCTAGATCCTTTGTTTTCTTGCACCAGCGGGACCCTTATACTTCGTAAGAAACCCATAAATTTCAATAAAAAACAAGGTTTTGAGTGAAATGGGCGGAATATATATATGATAGGCTGGCGCCCGATTGCGGGGCCACTGGGTGTATGGAGTACCATGGGCCCGGGTTTTATATAACTAGGGCCAATCGTAATCGAAACATTCGGGCCCGGTCTTTTTGATCAACCCATTTTATTTAAACACGTGATTTTGGCATTTTTAAAACAAACTTTGGAATAATGGGTTTTGAAGTTTTACAAAGAAAAATATTGATCAGAAAGGGATTTTTCAATAGTTTAGCGCCCGATTGCGGGCTTATGGGGCAGATGAAATGATAATACGATCTGCGGTTTAGGACAAAGGGGCTGATCGCAATCGATATTTTGAAATGGCTCACAAACATGCACACTTGAATCTTTTCGATTCGATTAGCGCTTCATGGGTTTGGCGCTTGGTTTTTATGATGAGGGCGTATTGGGGAAGTGGTTTGGAAACTCAGGCCAAGGGGCTTAGGTCCATAAAAAGACTTGTATTTTTATGATTTTTCACGGTTTTTTAATGGAAACAAAGGGTGCCGAAAGGGTTAAAAAGTGAGTTTTTAACCATCGGAAGGGTGATTTATGAAGGGAAGAAAGGAAAAGATGAATAATAGAGGAAAAAAATGGAAAAAAGGGAAAGGAAAAGAAGGTTAATTTCGAGTGGGAGAAAGGGAAAAGGGATGGCTTTGCAGCAGTTTCTTCTTTGTATTTCAGCAGAAATTTCAGAGTATGAGATGAGAATAGCAATGAGGATTTTGGACAAAAGGCAGAAGGCCTTCAAGGAGTCTTCAAAAGCCAACAATTTTTAGTGATGAAATTTGTTCTTTGAAGGCTCAAAACAGATTTAGCCACCTTTGGGTATAACAAAATATTATAGGTGGCTAACAGTGGCTCCACTTGGGGATGGTGCTTTGCTTGAAGGCATCAAGAATTCAGACTTGATTTCTCTGGGAGGTAGGCCTGTGCCTGATCCATTATTCCTTCTGGGATGCTGACCATGTGCCTCATCCAATGAATTTCTCTTCTTCTTTTTTGCTGAATGGTCTTGATTATCTCTGAAAAAATGATATTAGTTATGAAAAATGATGAGTTTCATCAATACAACCTTCTACCTACCCAATCCTACTGATCTAACATTTTTTCTTCAACAGAGTGCACTTGGATTGGCAAAATCTTAACAACATTTTATTCTTTTGAAAGCATAAAAAACTAATCTAATTCTACTCCTTATTTCTCCCTGAACTCAAATTAAACAGTTGAGTTTAGATGTTTCTCTACCTAATCTACCGTCTGTTGGGATTAAACTGTCCAACAGACTTTCATTCTCTAAATTCTAAAGCAGAAATTTAAAAACAGCCAAGTCAAGATTAAGTAGTTTGACTTGCTGTGATCTATGGCATAAAAACAACTTGCACATAGATTATTATTTGCAGAAAATTAAATCAAAATGGAAGGCTTAAGATCTGAAAGTTTCTCATTATGGCCTTCTTTTTCTTTACAGCTCTGTTTTAAATTTTGTTTTGAGCTGTCTCTTTCTTGATATCTGATTCAGATTTTGGGAAAATAAGAACCAGTTTTTCTCTTTTATGACTCAGAAAAATAAAACAGTTTTGAGTCATCTCTCTTTGGAAACTTTGGTTCAGATTTTGAACATATTTGAACCTTAATTTCTATCCTAATCTATCTACTGATAAGCCAAGATTAAACAGTTTGGCAAATAAAATTCACTACCCTATCAGCAGAAAATTGAAAGCTAATTAGTCAAGATTAAACAGTTTGACTAACTAGAAGTGTGTTTTGTAGGAGTGGCATTTAAGCTTGCACACTTTCAGATTTATTTCTCTTTTTTGGCATGGGGCTGTGCCTTTCTTGTTTTTCATTTCTGCCCTCTTTTCTTTCTTTCTTTGTTTTTGTATTTTTTGATTTTTCATAACTTTGAATGAAATGATGGATGAAATGTTTACAATGAAAAAGAAAAGAAAAAAGAAGGCCTAAAAACATATTATGAATCAAGAGAAGTAATGCTTGAGCATCCTGCCATTGACCGGACCCCCAAACAGATCTGTTCCATCCATCTCTTGTAAGAAGAATGCATTGTTTCCAGCAACTGAATGAATAGAGTAAGGGCCAGGCCATAGATTGTCAAATTTACCATGCTTTCCCTTGTATTCTCTCTTTGAGTCCCACTTTAAAACTTTGTCCCCAATCTTGAAATTGCTGGCCTTTGTTCTTCTGTCAAAAAGCTTCTTAATGCTGTCCTGTTTCTGCAATGTTTTGTTGTACACTTCCTCTCTGATTTGCTGAAGATGAACGGTCTGATTTATTCTTCTGATCATGTCATTATCTTCAGTCTACAATTCTTGAATTAACTTCATAAATGGTAAACCAAGGCTGTTAGGAAAAATTGCGTCTGTACCATACACAAGCTGGAAGGGTGACATACCAATAGATTTCTTCAAAGTTAATCTGTCAGCCCAAAGTGCATGGACTAGCTTTGTGTGCCAAGACTTTTTATTGTCCTCCAACAATTTCTTGATTATGTTCACTAAGCTTTTATTGGAAGATTCTGCAAGTCCATTACCTTGAGGGTAATAGGCTGTGGAGTGTCCCAACGTTATCTGATATTTATGACAGAAGTCAACCATTTTCTTTGATCCAAATGCTGCTGCATTATCTGTGATAATCTTGGTAGGGCAGCCAAATCTGGAAAGGATATTGGTTTCTATGAACTTTATAATAACTGAATCATTGGTTTGCCTACAAGGAATGGATTCTATCCACTTAGTGAAATAGTCTGTGGCAGTAAGGATCCATCTATGCTGGGCAGAAGATGAGGGATGGATTTCACCTATGAAGTCAAGACTCGACTGTTGAAATGGGGCTTCAACAGTGATTGGATGCAGAGGAAGGGGTAACAATTTTATTTTGCCTTCGAATAGTTGGCACTTATGACAAGTAGTGGTCATCTTGTGTACATCAGGAAAAAGAGTAGGCCAATAGAAACCAGCCCTCAAAATTTTGTTGGCTGTTGACTTCCAGTACAAATGGCCTCCACACTCTCCTTCATGAAATTCCTGCTTAACCTTCTCTGCATCAAACTCAGGCAAACATTTAAGCAATATACCACTAGAATTTTTCCAATAAAGACACCTATCAACATTGTAATAGTTTACTGATTTCAGTTTCAAGAACCTTGCCTTTGTTTTCGACAAACCAGGAGGTGTATTTAAATTAAGAAAAACATAAACGATATCAGCATACCAAGGAGAATTCATAAAATGGTTTTCAATAATGGGAGTTGATAATTCTTCTTGGCTGTCCAAAGCATTAATCATATTGATATCAAGAACTTCAAAATTGGATTCATCCATTAATCTAGCTAGACCTTGGCCTTTGATGAGTTTAGTGGGTTTTATCTCTAAATCATATTCGAGAATAACAACAATCCACTTACCTCTCTTACCATCTGGGTCCTGTGTTAGAATGTCTTTAACAACCGAATTAGGGACAAAGGCAATGATGTGTGAGTGAAGGATGTATACTCTGAAGTCTTTCAATGCTTTAACCAAAGCAAGAGCTTGCTTTTCCATAATATTATACTTCAAAGGGGCATCCCTCAATGCCTTGCTAAAGAATGCAATAGGTTGCTCTTGTCCTTGTGGATTTTTCTGTAAAAGGACAACAGCAATAGTATGTTCTGATGCAAATGAGAAGATATAAAAATCTTTTGAAAAATCAGGGCTTATAAGAACCGGTGTTTTGGTTAATGCTTGTTTCACCAGCTTAAAGGATGTCTTTGCTTCCAAGGTCCATTTTATCCCTTGCTCCTTCTTCAACATGTTTGTGATATTTCTAAGGAGCTCTGCCAAGTTAGGGATGAACCTTCTCAAAAAGTTAATCTTTCCAATGAAAGACTGCAACTCTTTGATATTTCGAGGGTGAGAGATTTGCAATATAGCATCAATCCTCTTTGGATCTATCTTTATACCCTCTTCTGAAATAATGTGTCCAAGAAGCTTACCTTCTTGGAGACCAAATAGTGTCTTCTTAGGGTTTAAAGATATTCCAAACCTTCTACACTTCTCGAAAACCTTTCTCAAAATGTTCTAAATGTTCTTCATCTGTTTTTGAAAACACAGTGACATCATCTAGATAGATAATGATGAAGAAGCCCAATTCTTCCGAGAATGCTATGTCCATGGTTCTCTGAAAGGTTGCTCCAGCGTTCATTAGACCAAAAGGCATCTTCACATACATGAAAGTGCCCCATGGAGTAGTGAAAGCTGTCTTTAATTGATCAGCAGGGTGAACTAAAATCTGATTATACCCTGAATAGCCATCAAGCAACAAAATCCTTTTAGACCCCACCACCCCTTGTAAAATGTGATCCATTTTTGGTAAAGGGTAGTTATCCTTTAACGAAGCTTTGTTTAAGTCTCTAAAGTCTATACAAAGCCTAATTTCTCCAGTCTTCTTCCTAACGGACACCAGATTAGATACCCACTCAGAATATCTAATAGGGACAATAATGCCAGCATCGTGCATCTTCATGATTTCCTTCTTAACCAATGGCAACTGGACAGGGTTTATTCTGCGCAGTTTCTGTTTGAATGGTTTTTGGTTTTCTTTAAGAGGGATTTTGTGTTGTATTATTTCAGTGTCATAGGATTTGAGATCTTCGTAACTCCAAGCAAAAACATCAGAAAATTCTTTGAACAGCTCTATGTATTTGAGTTTAATGTGAGCTGGCAAAGTTTTGGACAGTTTGATCATTTTCGGTCTTTCCTCACTGCCTATATTGCACTCCTCTACTTCAGTCTCTACAGGTTCCAGTTTTGGTTTATTGGCCACATCGTTAAAATCGAACAACTCCTCTAAAGGTGTTAGACCACTCGGAAAATTTTCATCTTTAGAATGCAGAGTTTGTAATTCTTCCGTTTCTAACTCTGCACTTAATTCTGTTTTGCTCCTAAGTTTTCTAGACAATAGGTTAATATTGGCAGGTTGAGGGGATGATTCTTCTTCACCAAGAAAGTTTTCTTCACTGCAGTCTGTATCATAATCTGAATCTGAACTGTGCTGTTTGAACTCATTTCTGAATTGCATGAAGTCTTCTATTTGTTTGTCATTGTCAAACACTTGCCAATATTTTTCGTTATCAGGCACTGTCGATCTAAATTTTATCGGAGTTGTGTTGTCTCCAGTCTCATATGGCGTTAGACATGTCCTGGCCGCAAAAGCTAAATTGTGGGCCATAATGTTCTTTTTCCTTGGGATGAAACTCAGGTTTGACTCCTCAAATGTTGTCAACAGATCCATGACATCATTCTGATAGGCTCTAAGTCTGGGATGATTCGCATTATACTCCCCATTGACTTGCCTAATCATTAACTCAGAATCCCCGTACACATTAATTCTTCTGGCTCCTAATTTCTTCAAGAGATGCAAGCCTAAGAGAAGGGATTCATATTCTGCTATGTTGTTGGAACACTAAAAGTTTAATTTGCATGAGATGCATTCTGTGTGGTTGTTTTCAGTGTTAATGATCCAAACCCCTGCACCAGCATTATTTCTAGTGCATGACCCATCAAAATACATACTCCATAAAGGACTGTCTTTGGTTTCGTCTGTTTGGCGATTGTCCTTTTTAACTATGGTGCCTTCCGACTGTTCATGGTTAGCAGCACCCAATTGAATTTGTTTTGACTCCTCAAATTCTTCAATAGATTGAGGGATGACGCCAGAAATGTTAGGGGTATTTTCTGGGTTGTTAAGTCCTAAAAACAATGGACTCATAACCGGTAAATCAAGACCTATGCGTTGTTTACTAATGTTTTCACATGTGGCAAACTGTTTGGACACTTCTGCGTTATTATACTCTTCTTCCCTGTCGGCCTTTAATTCTGTTAAAGTGACTTGCTCGCTAGGAGTTTCATTGTTAAACATGATAAAAGAATCAAGGCCTGTATTGATAGAATATATAGGAGAGTTTCGTGGTCTGTCTTGACTTGTAACCGTGTATTGCATATGAGACTCCCTGTAAAGTCTTCTGGTCTGATTGAAAACCGGGATGGTCGCATATGTCATGTCCATCTGCATAGTCCCCTGTAACTTAGCTCCCCAGGATCTTGATAATAGCATTCCATACTTTGGGGGGACATCAGCCACAACAATGTCCATGAGTAAACATTTGGCTGGAATCTGGGCTAGGTTAACACAGAGGTCTTTGATCAATCCTATACATTTTACTCTATTTGAGTCAAAGGAGTATAGGTCTTTGTAGGGTCTGCTAATTTCTAAACCAAGGCCCTCCATCACAGCTTTAGGAATTAAATTATGAGAAGCCCCGGAATCATGCATAGCGTTGTGTAGAATTTTGTCATGGATGTTCAAACTCACATAAAAGGGAGGAACTGGTCCCTCTTGAAACTTCCCTTCAATCTTAGGGCTAAAAATCAACTCTGGTAAGTCGTCACTAAGATTAACTGTATCTCCATTTTCCTCTATATTTAAAGCCTTCAAAATTTGCTTCCTATATACATGTTGGGCAGCTAACTCAGTTAATGGAACAGAGATTTTTATCTTTAATATTTCCTGTTCAAGGCTGAAAGGGGTTTGATTCTTTGAAGCACTTGTTTCAACCTTATTAGCTGTCACTCTATCAACAATTACATCTTGCTGATTTGTTTTACTTGACACAACTGTTGTAGAAGGAGTACTAGCTGAAGTGTTAGTACTGCTGATGTCTTCACTCTGTTTTTCAGAATTTTGAGTGTTTTTCTCCTTATCCTTATCAGAATTAACAGCCACAGTTTTGTCTTTTTGTTTGGCTGTTTTGGGTTTGGCTACGGTGCTACTTTGAGAGGATTTGTCAGAGGTTTTGGTGTTGGGGGCTTGTTGACTGGTCTTGCTTCTAAGGTCATATTCTCTTTGAGGTTCTATGACGACATTTTCCATGTCCTGATAATAATTTTCATTATCATCTCTTTTGTCGTCGTAAGGTGTGTAAAGACCTTGTTTATTATCATAATGAACCTCAAAGTCATCATCCTCTTCCCCAAACATGTTGATATCCTCTTCCTCTATTATTTCTTCTATTTCTTCAACCTCACTTACATAGTTTTGATGAAAGGGAGGAGTGATCTGTTGATCATCTTCCCTGGGTCTGTTTGGAGGTTGGTTCCTTCTAACATTCTGATTCTGGTTCCTATTTTGAGGAGCAGTTTGATTTTGATTTGCTTGTGCTCTCTTAATTATGCTCATCTCTTTCATCATTTCTTCCATCATTCTTTCCATCTTTGAGCTTGAAGTGGAAGGGGTGGATTCCTCTCTAAAAGATACTCTCTTCTCGCTCTTCATTCTTGCTCTTTTCTCCATCAAGTTCACTTCCACAGAAAGAGCACCCCTTTGCATGTCTTCAAGAGTTGCAAAAACTCTTTCTCTAAGTGAATATGTCATGTCTGGATCAAACCCTTTAGGAAATTTGTTTAAAGATGAGCCCTGAGGAGTTTTAGTTCAGGAGAAAGTGCATTATAGACGCTGTTAAATCTGGTACAATAAGATTGTACACTTTTCCCAGGGTTCCTATGGAGATTATTATAGTCAGCAAGGACTTGGAGAGGATTCTTTCTTACTTCCCATTTGTTTAAGAATGTTTTATGGAAGGCTTGGAGATCGTTAATACTATGGGGGGTTAAACCTTTAAACCATTTTCTTACTTCTCCCCCCAAACTTTGAGCAAATAGTCTCAACTTGACAGAATCATTATCAATTTCATTTCTATCAAAGTAGTCATTCATCTTGTCCACATGTTGAGATGTTGTTATAGTATTACTAGCATCATATAATGGAATTTTGGACTGATAGTCCTGTGGAAGATTTGCTAATGGTACAGGAAGGACTAAGGGAGCATACCATGTTGCCATGATAGGTGGTGGATTTACAAGAGGAGGTGTGGGTTGAAGTGGAGTGGTTTGAACAGTGGATGAAAGATGAACAGAAGTGGATGGAACAACAGTAGACTGCTGAGCTGATCTTGGATGAGAGACACCTAAATTGTGAAGGAAATGTAAATCAGGAGGTGTTGTTTCCCTGCTACCAGGATGTTCACTTGTTTCAGGAGATAAAAGTGAAGATTCAGAGTCTAACCGGATTATATCATCAAATGACCTAGTCCTAAATGGGTTCACTAAGTCAGTTTGTGATTGTTGCAGAGCTGAAAGATTTTCAGGGACTGAATTAGCTCTCAAGGGTGATCTGAAAACAGTTAATAATTTAACCTTAGGAGACTTCCAAGGATACTTTCTGGATTATCAACTATCTCAGGTGGGTTAGGGTCTGGGTGGGCTCTAGTGTGAATTTTTTTAGAAGCCACTATGCTATGTTGTTTAGACCTAAAACAAGAAAAGTTCAACCAGATATGACAATCTTGGAGAGGTTAACCAATCTGTTTTTACAATTTTAAATCACACAGTCCTCTAACTGAGTTTGAATGATTTTATAATGATAAGGGTTCTTCCCAGTGGAGTCTTAAGGTCTGCTAGGATTGTGGAGTCACCAAGTGGAAATTTTTAGCTCCTTTCAGAGGTAAAAGGTCTTATGGTCCACCACCATGTTTATTTAATTCCAATCTGAAATATTTTTTGGTATTTTTTGAATTGTTTTATTTATGGTTTAGAAGAATGTCCTAACTTTGCCTCAAAACTTAGCTACAGTTATGAAACAAAGACAGTCTATCCTTATGGCTAAGCTAGCTGATTTTCCAAGGTTAGATAAAACTTAAAAGAATCCTAGGGTTGACCTAGTTTGTCACTGATTCAAACAAGCTCCATCATGATTACCATTTCTTGGTAGTGCTTGAAAAGGCTGCTTTTTACTCTCAAAATGTTCTCGACTAAAGGGTTTTCTGAGGCCTCTAAAAGGTATTAAAAAAACTCTGGTCTACGAAACCAGAGATTCTGGGTTCGATCCCCAGCGGAGTCGCCAGAAATTTTAGGTCTCTGTAACAAGCAAGATTGGAAAAGTCCGATCACAGAGTTAACATCATTTCAACCAACTTTGGGATTCTAGGATCTAGCCCTCCTGAATCCGGAGAGGGATCTCTCCAATATGTACAAATATGGATATTGTCTTTGAAAAGCTTAAGGTAATGATATTAGGCTAGTTATGAAGGCCAAGGTTTTTGTTTTGTTTTGGATGGTTGAGCATGAAATGTTACTTGAGGGGAAAGTCCTAAGTGCAAAAAGTTTCAAAAGTGAGAAGTTGCAAGCAAATAGAACAGATTTGGTAGATAGATAGATATAATGTTGGTTTTTAGTCCATTGGGCTATGGAGTCATATATGGGCTTTAATTGAACAACAACATCAAGTGTGATCCAAGGGGCAAGTCATCTATACCATAAGATTATTGAGATTGAAATGATGAAATGGAAACATTAAAATGTTGGAGGGGTGGAAACTGATAATTTCTTCTCAGAGGATTTATAGTCAGTCCAAACAAGAAAAGCCTCTTAAGTAACTGTTTTAAAACCAACCAAGAACAAGGCTAACCATAGACTTCTTGGACAAGTTCTTATTAAAGCAGCTTAAGTGACAAACAATCCAGTAATCCACATAATTACCTTCAGAAAGTATGAAAACACATAAGAAAAACAGAGTGTAACTTAAGATCAGATAAAGTACTTTTAAACCTAGTTTGCTTTCAGTCAACACCAAGGGAAACTTTCAGAATCTGCCTTTGGAGAAAAGAATCTAGGAATTAGGGCAAACCATATCTTCTCTAGTCTAACTTTAATAGAAAATAATGGAAATAACATTCGAGAACAATGTTTGAGCAAACAGAAGGACGAGGGAACGCCAACATTCCTAATTGTTTAAACTGTATTGAATCATTCTTAAATAAACAAATCTGAAGAAAACATTAAGATAAAGATTTCTCAGCCAGAGAAGGTTACTGCTATACAGAAAATCCTAACCCTGTTTAAACTGTTCTTTACAGAGGGAAAATGAACAATATGGCATACATAGAAGGAAAACGATTAACAAAGAAAGAAGCACTTCACCGGTGATAAAGACCAGGATCCCAAGAAACAGCTTTTATATTGATGTCAAACCAGTTACAATCTTCAAGTCCAATGTTTCAGTTCAGCAATCATCTTCACTATTCAACCTAACTACTCTAGCGCAAACAGAGCTTCAAGGGCTAGTGAACACTATGTACAAATAGAAGTCTCGAGCTCAAGTGTATTTCAAAGTTCTGCAACCAACAATTTCTCATCTTCTTCTGAGGTATTTATAGAAGAATGAGGAGGTGATCTAAGAAAATATCTCTCAGGATAATTAATACAGGTTCAAGACTTCTCGGCCCTTTGAGGGGCTCGATGAAGAAGTTCACAGGTGGAACACTGTATTAACTGTTTTACATTTATGGATTAAGCTCGGTGGGAGATTTATTTGACTTTGAGGCTTTATGTAATGTTTGGAGTAACTCTGCAGATATTTTCTGCATTGATTTCCTTGCAGAAGTAACTCCCTGGCTGCGCTGGACGCGAATATCTGATTTTCTTCAATAACTTCGGCCTCTGTTTTGAAAGGTTTGAGGCGACAGGTGGCTCGGTGGTAGCTGAGGAATCAATTTGCCTCAGATGTGGCGGTGGAGGATTTCTGTCTGATGAAACACTTTAGGTTTTTCCTTTAAACTGTGTTTTAGATTGGGGATTAGGCTTTTGATAACGGTCTTAGCCGTAATCCCCATAAAAACCGTCTTCAATCTTCATTTGCTGTGTTCTGTCTTCAAACTGATACTCTTTAACTGTTTTTGAATTAAAACAGTGTCTTGTCGATGTGCAGGCCGCACTGGGATTTTTAAAGGCATCAATGCCCATGAAGCATTGAGAAAAAAAAGGAGAAAAACCCCGCAGATGGTTCTCTTTAACAACTCGAAGGTGCAGGAAACGTCTTTCCCAACCCTCGGCTTTCTTTCGTTAAACAATGGAAAACCATTAAAACGCCTGCAAAACACAAAAATAGTTAAGAAATCCTGCGGAAATAGGTTTACACTGCTTCAGATGGTGGGGGAGGAGCGAAGCCGTCGGATGAAGGCAACCAACGGTGGAGATCTGCATAGAAAGGCAAAAAGGATAGCGGGAGAAAAATGAGGAGTAGTTTTGGACCGTCCGATCTGGACACGTGGACGGTCCAGATTCAATCGAAGGATCGCAATTGAAACTGCGGGCCTAATCGCAATCGAAACTGCGGGCCCAATCGCAATCGAAACTATGGGCCCAATCGCAATCGAAACTGTGGGCCCAATTGCAATCGAAACTGCGGGCTTGGTCTTTTCGATCAACCCATTGAAATTTTCCTGATTACGATTGCGCGATCGGTCTTTTTAATCTAACCATTTTATATTTAACACGTGACTTCAAGCTTTTAAGTTGAAACTTTGGATAAGCGGGTTCTTGGGTTTTATAAAGGAAAAAGCAGAACAGTAATGAAAAATTACAATGTTTTAAGCGCCGGAGGCGGGCTTACTGGATATATAAAATAAACGATGCGATCGGGTTTTAAGAAGCAAGGCTAATCGCAATCGAAACTTTTGGAGTATGGCAAAGACTTTCTTCTTCGATTATTTTCGATACGATTAGCACTTTATCGTATTAGTAAGTGGTTCCAGACCCAAAGCGTATGGTGGGGAAGTGGTTTGGACTTAGCCCAAGGGGCTTAAGTCTATAAAAAGACTTGTATTTTTATGATTTTTCACGGTTTTTTAATGGAAACAAAGGGTGCCAAAAGGGTTAAAAAGTGAGTTTTTAACCATGGGAAGGGTGATTTATGAAGGGAAGAAAAGAAAAGATGAATAATAGAGGAAAAATATGGGAAAAAAGGGAAAGGAAAAGAAGGTTAATTTCGAGTGGGAGAAAAGGAAAAGGGATGGCTTTGACGTTTCCTTTTTGTATTTCGTAGAAATTGGAGGTATGAGATGAGAATAGCAATAGGGATTTTGGACAAAGGCATGAGGCCTGCAAAGGTGTTAGAGTAGCTTAGATTTTAGTGATAAAATTTGTTCTGGAGCGTCCAAAAAGTCTGCTCACCTTTTGGAATATCAAAATATTATGGGTGACTAAGGGACTGTGGAGTCATAACAGGGCTTTAATTGAGCAACAACATCAAGAGTGATCCAACGGGAAAGTCATCTATATCACAAGATTATTGAGATTAGAGTGATGAAATGGAAACAATAAAGTGTTGGAGGGATGGAAACTGATAATAATTTCACAAGGGATTTATAGTCATTCCAAACAAGAAAAGCCTCTTAAGTAACTGTTTAAAACCAACCAAGTGCAGGGCTAACCATTGACTTCTTGGGCAAGTTTGTATTAAAGCCGCTTAATTGACAAACAATCCAGTAATCAACATAATTACCTTCAGAAAGTATGAAAACATATAAGAGAATATAGAGTATAAAATTAAGATCAGATAAAGTACTTTTAAACCTAGTCTGCTTTCAGTTAACACCAAGGGAAACTTTCAGAATCTGCCTTTGGAGAATAGAAGCTAGACACAGGGCAAACCATCACTTTCTAGTCCAATTTTAATAAGAAAATAAGGAAAATAACTTTCAAGAACAATGTTTAAAGCAAACAGTAGGACAAGGGAACTCCAGCATTCCTAACTGCTTAAACTGTATTGAATCATTCTTAAATAAACAATTTGGAGGAAAACATTCAGATAAAGTTTTTCAGTCAGAGAAGGTTACTGATGTATAGCAGGTCCTAACTCTATAAATGTTGTTCTTTATCAGATAATAATGAACAAATGTGACATACATAGAAGGAAAACAATAACAAAGAAAGGGGCACTTCACCAGTGATATAGACCAGGATCCCAAGAAACAGCTTGTTTATTGATGTCAAACTAGTTACAGTACTCAGGTCCAATGTTTTAGTTCAGCAATCATCTTCACTATCCAGCCTAACTAATCTAGCACAAACAGAGCTCCAAGGGCCAGTGAAAACTATTTACAATCAGAAGTTTAAGCTCAAATGTATTTCAAATTTCTGCAGCCAACAGTTTCTCATCTTCTACAGAAGTATTTATAGAAGGATGAGGAGGTGAGATCTGATAAAAGATCTCTCAAGGAAATTAATACAGATTCAAGACTTCTTGGCCTTTTGAGGGGCTCGATGAAGAAGTTTACAGGTGGATTGCTGTATTAACTATTTTACAATTATAAATAAAAGTTGGTGGGAGCTTTTTTTGACTTTGAGGCTCTACGTAATGTTTGGAGTAACTCTGCAGATATTTCTGCATTTATTTCCTTGAAGAAGTAACTCCCTGGCTGCGCTGAGGCAAAATATCTGATTCTGTCAATAACTTCGGCCTCTGTCTTGAATGTTTTAAGGCACAGGTGGCACTTATGGTAGCTGAGGAATCAATTCGCCTCAAATGTGACGGTGGAGGCCTTTCTGTCTATTAAGCACTTATGATGCTCCTTTTAATTGTGTTTTAATTCAATGGATTAGGATTTTGATAATCAATCTTAGCCGAAATCCATCAAACTGTGGAATTAATCTTCGATCTTCTATTCTGTTGCGCTCTGTGCTAAAACATTGATACTCTTTAACTGTGTTTTTAATAAAACAATGTCTTGTTGAAGTGCAGGCCGCACAGGTATTTTTAAAGGCATCAATGCCCATGAAGCATTGATAAAACATCAAATCAGAGCCTTGTGAATAGTCTCCATTGATAATTCAAAGGCATGGGAAACGTCTTTCCCGGCCTTCCGCATTTCTTTTGAACAAATGGAAAAACCATTAATCCCTGCAAAAATACACAAAAAATTAGAAAATCCTGCGTTTTAAGGTTTAACTGCTTTCAGAAGGCGGGGTAGGAGCATAGCCGTTGGATGAAAGCATCCAACGGTGGAGATTTATTAAGAGGAGGTTAAAGAAGAACGGGGAAAATGAACAAGTCGGAGTGATTTTGGACCGTCCGATCTGGACACGTGGACGGTCCGAATTCAATTGGAGGATCGCAATCGGGGGATCGCAGTCAGGGGTGGCGAGCAAGTGCATCGATTTAAATATGTGATGAGATGAAGTGCAGACTGTCGATCTAAAGATCAGATAAACGACGAAAAATGAATCGGGGGATGGCCAATCGGTGGGAGCAAATAAGTGTATGCGATTTAAACTTTGTGATGTGATTGAAAGCTCCGATGCGATGGAGCGCTAGCCATTTGATCGGCTTCTGATCAACAGCAGGGATTTTTAGAACGAATCGGCGGAAAACCCTTTTTATAATGTATAAAACCCAAAGTTTTAAAATAAAACAAAGGTTTTTATGGATCGGGATGGGATATATATATAAAGTGGATAGGCGCCCAACTGTGGGGCCTTTAGTTATATGAAGCGTAATGGGCCCGGGGCATATATATTCAAAGGAGCCAATCGCAATCAGAGCCTCGAGCTTGGTCTTTCATCAACCCATTTGAAATATTGCAATGCAATTGAGCGCTTCGAGACTTCGACGCTTGGTCCCGGGGGAAAGTCATATGAAACAAAAGGTTGGGGGGGAGTTTAACATATATAAGACCCAATCACATTGGAACTTTGGATGCGGGTCTTTCAATCAACCCATTGGATTTCTCCGATGCGATTGCACGATCGGGTCCTTTTGATCTACCCATTTCATATTAACACGTGACTTTATTTCTTTAGACCAAAACTTTGGAAAAAATGGGTTTTTGGGTTTTACAAAGGAAAAAGCGGATCGGGAAAGAATTTTCAATGTTTTTTAAGTGCGAAGGCGGGCCCACTATATATTTATATAAAGGCTAATCACATCGGAGTTCATATGATGCAAAGCTTAATCGCATCGGAACTTTGGAACAGTGCAAAGATTCGCGTATTTGAAAATCTTCGATGCGATAAGCACCGAACAGGATTAGCGCTGGATTCCAGGGTGTGGGCATGTGGGGGAAGTGGTTTAGGACTTAGCCCAAGGGGGCTTAAGCCTTTATGTAAAAGCAAGTATTTTTCATGAAATTTTCAAGGTTTTTAATGGATTTTGGGGGTTTCGGTATGGTTAAAGAGTGAGTCTTTAACTTGTAAAAGTGATTTTCATGAAGGGAATAAAAGAAATCATGAAAACAAAGGAGTTTTTATGGAGAAAAATGGGAGAAAATGAAGGTTAGTTTTGAGTGGAAGAAGGGGGAAAATGATGGTTTTTCAGCAGTCTTTTCTCATGAAATTAGCAAAATTTCTGAGTATAAAATGGGAACAGCATTAAAGATTTTGGACAAAGGCATGAGGCCTTCCAGAGTCTTCAAGAGCCAACAATTTTTAGCAATGAAATCTGTTCCTTTAAGGCTCAAAAAAGGTCTTAACCACCTTTTTCTACAACAAATATTATAGGTGGCTAACAGAACAATTCATGGAGGGTTGGATTGTTGAACACTTGGCTTATGGAGGAAGCTTAACACATGATGGTGTCACCAATAGAGAAGGAGAAGAGTTGCAGTACTCACCTTATCAGTTGCTTGAGGACAAGCAACATTGTGGAGGGGAGGAATGTAATATTCCCAATTAACCCAAGCTAATGGGAATATTCATTTTTGTTTCATTTTTCTATTTCATGAATAAAAATGTAAAGGAGGATCATAAAACTCCTAAAACAACAAATAAATCAATGCCACATGTGAATAAGGCTAAATTTTGGCTATTTAAATAAGCACCCTTAGGTGTGAAAGCGACTGAATCTTTTGACTGGGTCAACCATTACCAAATCAACAGTGCTGTCTTGGAGGAGTGGCCATCAATGAGGCACATCGTAGTTTTAGTTGGAGGTGTTTCATGTGAAAGGAGCTATTCCATTGAGATGGTTTAGGGTTTTGCAAGCTTTCAAACTTGTAAAAGGAAGAGGATAGTAGCATGAGAGGGTTCTTGATGATGATGTTATTTCTGAAGATTTTGTCTGTTTAGACATTTCTTATTCTCATTGTTTTTTAGCAGAGAATAGTGTTGTTTAGCACTAGGTGTTCCTGATCGGGAATCCCACGTCTTTCCTTGAGAGGCATCTTGGAAGAGGTTTCATTTCTTGTCCACTATTAGGCATCTAGCCAAGCTCTTCTTCCAACTACAACACAGATCCTACTGAGGGTTTGGTTGTCTTTGTAAGCTGCAGCAAGTGGAGGCTAGATCTACCTAGATCTAGGCAAATCTAGTGCCTCTTTTCAGTGGGGAAGGGTTTTATCCCATTGGCAAGAGAGTATTGGATGATTGGAGCTACATTTTCAGATCTTGGCATCAGACCAAACATTTCCTAGAGCCTACAATGCAATCTTGCTTCTAGAACTGAATTATTTGTGTGGGTGTTGCTGCAGGGTCTTTTGGCATACTTTTTGGAAGATTGGTTTTCATGTGCTGGGGATCTGCCCTTCACATTTTAGATCAATTGGCTGGGATCATCATAATGTATGTTTTAGATCAGATCTATATGTCCATGAATTCCTGAATATTTATGCATATCTGAAGCATTAGATCTCATATCTACTCCTTGTACTTCATGTTTTGCTGAAAACCCCAACGGGTAATTGAAGAAGAGCCTATCTAGTGTACAGATTTGATATAGATCTAACTTTTTGTACACATATCTGCTCTAGATCTGAATTGTAATCTACAACAGTTGAAGCTAATAAAAATAACGTTTTCAGGCTCTTTCAGTCTTAATACATGGTTGCAACACATCATTTTGAGGATTTTCTTCCATAAAAGTCTTCTATTTCCTATTTTACATCTCTTAGGTTGTCTTATTCACATATTTTGTTGATGTATATGTAAATAATTAGCCTCCATATTGGCCTCCTGCTCTTACTTATATGATCTGTGTTATTTCTCTACAATATTGTTTAATATTGCTGCATTTCCCAATTGGGAATATTACATTTTACATCAACACCGGGTTTCGAGGTAGTTGAAATTTTGTTTATAAATTTGTTGAATCTGGAATTAAAATACTTGATATTTTCACCTGAATTTTCTTTTAGATTGGAAACATTAAAGTGGAATTTGTGTGATCCTCACTGTTGGCTTGAGGGGTCTTGACCTAGGTTTTGAATTTATCACGCAACCAACAGACCCTCCAACTACTATCCCTTTCAGCAATGACCTGCTTCCGCATATCAAAGTCTCACCTGAAGCAGTATGGGGGGGTTGCTAGAACTGGGTTTCCACACCCTGAGGAAGAAAATAATGTAGTGGCCCTAAACAGATTGATTGCAGAACTTATACAGATCTTAACATATATGCATAAATACAGAATACTTATCAGAATCACAGATCACTTTGTCGCAGATATATCATAACAGAACTAGATCCATATCTATATAATGTGCAATTACTTAAGTAGATTCATCCACATATTCAACCATCAATATAACTTCATGCATAAATAAGAGATGTATTTGCGCAGATACAAATAAGCATAACAGAAGTAAAGTGATCTTAAGACATAACAGTAAACAATTAACTCAGATAGATACCACAATGCTTCACCAAATTCAATCCTTTTATTAATTCAGAGAAATTCAGTACATCAGACTTTCCCTTACACTTTACCCTTCTGTGCACACAGCCAGAGGAGTCCCCACACAGCCAGGACTAGGTCTTTGCGCACACAACCAACAAGAGCCTTTCTACCCAACCCAGACTAAAAAAATTACAAAAGTATGGCAGATGCATGAACACTTAGATCCAAAACATGAATAATGATTGACTACTTCCTTAGACTTGATCTATCTATTTATATCTACTCTAGCGCATAGATACTATGGTCTCAAACCATGGTTTGAGGCCCACAGTGTACCCTTAAAACCCTTTTACATAAAAGAGGGACTTTGACCTACCCCAAATCCCCTTGAACTATTCACGCAACAAGCATATACAAAACCTATACAAAAATACATCAAAAAGTGTACCCTGTGGGTCCCCACTCCAATAGGCCCCCAACACAAACATGTGACTCGTCCTGAGTCAATGTGGTGTCTGTTCCTTCATCTTGGCTTGGAGTGCGGTGACAGAAGATTTGAGAGGGTGCACCATTTCCATACTATGCACAACAACACCCTACTGAAGGACCAATTTTTCAGTGGTGGGCCCATCAATGGCTAGCTTAATATTTCTCTGCATCTATTGAATGGAATTCAATGTGTTTTCCAAATTCTGTGATAGTTGGAGAGCCTCCTTGGCCCATGGTTGCATTCTTGCCTCCAATAGCTCCTTTTTGCAACATAGGTTGAGGCACTATGTAAGAACAAGGGTAGGCACCACCATCTTGATTTAAACAAACTATTTCTCCTTTATTTGCAGCTCATTGCATGATTGTTGTACCACAAGGTCATTTTGAACCAAAATCCAGACACCCATAGCCTCACCCAAAATCTTGTCACACTACGTGACTACAGCAACAATACTGTCAGTGGCCTGCTTTACTTCTATATCTTTCTTCTCTTTGAATTCAAGTGGAGTTTTTGGCTACAACTTCATTTAGAGATTGGAAATTTGATGTTCAAACTCAGCCCGGACGGTCTACACTTCAGCGCGCGAGGCTTTCAAGGCATCAGCCAGTCCTTCCAATTTCTCTTCTTGAGAAGCTATGCCAAGGACTGTTGGTACTTCATAACACACTTGTTGGATTTTTGCTTCGAGTGCAATGTGCTGGGATTTGGTTACGTAGCAGGCTTCCTCCGCGGCTTGTTGTTTTTGTTGTGCTTATGCGGCCTGCTTCTTTGATTCTACACTAGTTGTGTGAGCATGGGCCTCATGAAACTGAAGCTCATATATGATCATAGAATGCATCGGGTGTATCTGACCTGTAGGTAAATCAGAAAAATTAATGTTAATTTCAACCTCTAAACTCAACGCGCCAGCTAGGGTCTACATGGACGGTTAGCACAGGGATTTCTACAAGACGAACATCCCCGATCGGTGGTAATTCTATGTTGAGAAGTTGTGCACTGGTTACATGTGTGCTCATCTGCGTCTAGCTCACTTGAGCAATTCTCACCTGAATTAGGCTCACTTTCACTTTTAATTCCTGGATACCAAGTTGTATTATCTCAAGTGTAGTCTTATACTACACTTCCATATCTAACCATCAATCCTTTGTCGCAGACATGACAATGTTTTCAATTTCATTTAATTCATCCTCATTCAATGTCAGGACCTCGTCTACCATGCCTTTATATCCTTTTCTCTTCTTCCTCGATCCTCTAGCATCCTGAGAATCACACTTTGTGCCCTTGGAAGTCTGCGCTTCCACTTTCTCTACTGTGTCTTTTGGCGTAGTACCATTTATCACTGGTTTAGTTTCTTTCTCCAAGTTGATGGTTTCCCCGATTGTTGTTGGCGTCGATTCTTTCTTCGTTGTTTTCTCGGTCTTCTTCTCTGGATGAGTACTAGTGTGAAACTTGGTCGTCATTTTAGGAGTGGATTTGGATGCACTAGGCTCGAACCATGCTAGTGGCCACTCAGTAAATATGTGTATCAAATCATCCTCCATGACTAGATATAGTAATTTGTACCAAACTCCCTCCACTGTGCCTTTCGTGTAGATTTTCATATTGTGTAAAGTTGCTATAAAGTCTGCTATCATCTTATACTGCTCATAAAGTGTCGAAGAGAGCCTTGGCTTAGACTACATGACTTGATAGAGTGAAGCATCACATAATACCTAGAATATCTCATTTTCCATGACGTGCACTGGGTCCGACAAATTCTACAGCGTAGCGTACCACGCAGCCTCATAGATTTGTGGCTCTATCTCAAGAAACTGTGGTTCCTCAGGGGTCTTCCAATAAATTAACTCAATCAGAAACAACATCCAAGCATAATAAAAATTCTTTCCTTCTTCCTATGCTTTGTGCATATTCTCTAGAAATTCCTTGCACAAGTAGGGTGATCAGTTGTAAATCACTCTTGTTTCGCATCGGCCTGCGAAAGAAATTACCTGCGCAGGCACCTCCTTAGGTTTGCATTTACGCATCATCTTGTATGCCAAGATGAGCATTCCAAACTGAATAGTAAGATCATTTATCTCACTCATGATGAATCCTCTGCTCTTATGCGAGACTTGGTATTTATCTTTGATCTTTTCTGCGATCGCCTTTTCTTGCACTTTTCCTCCAAAATCAGCCATTGGATCTATGCCCTGATCAGGTAGGCCAATGATCCTATGGATCAGTGCAGCATCAATGGGAAGGTGCTCTCCCAACCACATTGCATCATCATGCACGAGCATGAGAAATTGATAGACACAAATTTCATTTATCGGGTTGTGCCTGAAATGAGGGATCTACAATAAATGCAATAAGCCTGCTTTGTGCAGACCCAACACCCATCTATTTGGCTCTAAGCACACGATTCCCCCTTCATACTGAACATGTTCTAAATATAGCTTTAGCGAAATTTCAGGGAACTTATCAATTTCTGTAATTTCCTAGTCGTCCAGTCTTAGCTGCGGCACTTTTGAAAACATGTCACCTTCCACTAGGTCATTTTCCGGAATCAAGGGCATATTGATACTCGATCACACCTTATCAAGATATTTGGGAACTCTTAATAAAGGTTTGTGTAGTGCAACATAGGTAAAAAAAAGTGATAATGGGACGACTTCGAGCACATCCTCCTCTTCCTCCATAATCATCTTAGGAGGCTCCGTCATCGGTCTTTTTAGGCGCTCAGCCATAGTGAAGTGCAGCTTTGGTTCATTTTTCCTTAGCGATTTCCTAGTTCCTTATGTTTTACGCTTATTATATTTTGTGGGCGCGGGTGTTTCAGCAATCGGCGCAGCAGGGTCTTCTCTGGGTTGTGTAGTTGTCATGCTGGGCAGAATTGTGTAACCAAAACCCCTATGATGCAACTCTTCCTTGAATCTCGGATCCAAACCAGACATAGACAATGACTATGATGTGGAAATCAAAGAGCTCCAGGAAAATAATTCACTTAGAAATAAAAGAGAACTATTGTGACCCCATAGGTCATATTTATACTTTTGGCGCGTCTTCAATGGTTCCTTCTGCATTAATGTGTCTCCATAAATGACAAAATAGTCCCAAATATGGAAAAATTCCTTCATCAAATGCAACGTAGATGCTCCCATAAATGGTAATAATGTTGTCTTTTCCAGATTTACTATTCCAATAGCTAGTTTTTACACCTCTGTGAATTATTCAACCTCATGCAACTACCACGCATGCGTCGCACGTCACTGCGCATCTCAAACTCATACCCCTGAAATAACAACAACCACCTACAGATCTTCCCCCCAAACACACGCTTATTGACTAGGTATTTCAAAGTAGAGTGGTTGGTGACCATGTTTTTCTTCAATAAATCGCAACTCGTCTAACAATCCTCATCCCAATGGAATGTCGCATCCTTTTTGAGTAATTTTGTCAAGGGCACAGTTATCAAAACATAGCTCTTCCGATAGTACCCAGTGAGGCCCAACATTGAGCGCACTTGTTTGAAATTCACAGGGGGAGTGATTGAGGGTCTAGCAACTGCGCGTTGTCCCTCAGATTCCACAACTATTATATTTCTACAATTCACAATTTCCTTATCTGTGCATCCCATGCTAGTGGAGCGCTAAGCTTTGTTGTATCAAAGATAACTTCTTGAATATTATGCAAAGCTTTACCAATATTATCGAATCCACTCTCAAAGCTAAATGTTAGGATAAAATTGTTCATCAGCGCAGACCATTCACTAGTAACTCAGCGCAAATATGTCTCTAGATAGGAATTAGTAGGTACCTTCCCCAATGTGTGAATAAACATGTGGACCCATTCAGGTTTTGGTTCTATGCCCCATAATTGATTCCATCTAGCCAAATGTCTACGCATATCATCCTTTCCAAAGTATACTTCTTCCATTCTAATAGTTGGATATTCAAAACGTAGCCTCATCATGCATGCACATTCATCCCAGTTGCCCATGTTTTCCTTATGAGTCTCCCACCATCTTACTGGAGTAGCATGCAGCCCAAGATCCAAAACATGGAATCTTTGTCCTTCTGGTACAGTTCTTTCAAGCTCTCCTAAAAACATGTTTACATTATTTAAACCATCATAATGTGTTAATTTACGTACCTCATATGTTATACATCGAAGAGATCTAGTCACATGATTATAGCACAGTGTAGATACTTCATGCAACTCGTTCTGCCAGTTTTCTAATTCTTCATCATAATCGGAAAAACAAGAACTTTCATTTTCCCAATTAAGATTTCTAGTAGCCATTGGGTTGATCCAATATTCCTTGCGCAAATTCAGATTATAGATTTTATTAATATCATTATCAGTGCACATCGGCTCTGTGTATATTTTTCCTTCTATAGGGTCTAGGGGAATGATGAATCTGGTTCCATTGCTTTCAAACTCCATTCTTCTTTTCTTCAAGTTTATGAAACCATCCATATCAATAGCCCAGTCCAACCCTAGCAACACAGGAAAAGGGTCAGTATCATCCACAATTTGTATTACTTCAAAGTCTGCTATCACCTTCACACCCTCAATATTGACTACAACTTGTGAAAGACTTCCTAATGGAATGATTTTCTGCTAATTTTCCACGTGCAGTTGAATGGTATACCATTCCAACTTGGATTCTCCCATGCGCTGCCATGTTTTCTGAGGTATAACATTTTCATCAAACCTTAGATCTAAAATAACTTGATTCATCCAATAAGCACTGATCCACACGGTCATACACATCTCTTGACCCTTTCTCTTCTTATTCTTATATATTTTGTTGACAACTCTCTATTCTACCATCGGTTGTTTCTTCTGTTAGACTCCTGTATTTTACAGTATCACCATATGACTGTTTATTTCTTACATTATGCTGAAAATAATATTTCCCTGACTATTATTTATTTTCAAAAATCTCACTGCCTTTACTATTTTCCATTTAACCTCTCTATTACCTTTCACTTACCTTTTCAGACAATCCCATGCTCTGAAATCCCATTTTAAACCCAGAACCCCTCAATCTAACCTTTTCCCCTTCTTAAACCCCTTTCCCAATGCTAAAACCCTATTTTCCTCATTCCCCTTCTTTCATTAAAAACAAATGTAAAACCCCATTTTTACATTTCTTTTAAATAAATATTAATCTCAGGCCCCACTTCTTAAATATACCATGTTTCTTTAGATCCTGACCCCTGCTATGCTAAAAACCCCGAAACATTATGTTAAAGCCTTTGCTTTAATAAACCTTCACCAATGTTGTATTGTATCCTTGGGCCCCACATTATATTTGACCCCTCTACATCATTTTAAACCTGACCCCACCTATCAAATCAACCCAACCTCTATCCTTCACCCGACCACCATCATATCTCCGCCACCTAATCCGACGGCCCTTGCTCCATATCGCAACCCTATCTGCCCGAAGGTTAAAACCTTGGAGGGGTTTTTAAATGGGCAGTTTCACAACCCTATCGTCTGCCATGTGTCGCCCCCAAAATTTATCACATCCCTCCAAACTAAACCGCCTACCCGCTTTTGGATACGCAATAAACCTGAAACCGCCCTTGCGCCATAATATGAAACCACTGACCCCTTTGAAATATTTTGAACTCTGTTCTGTTGTGATAAGCCCCTGAACCACTGTGGAAACCCCTACAACGTTCCTAAAAAACCTAGAGGACCATTGCTAAATGCGAAAATTGAAAACCTCCATTATTCAGACTCTGTCCGCATATTTCCTGACTGCCTTCAAGCCATATCACTCCCCTGCAGAGGTCTTGTGTTTTAAATTAATAATTGTTTTTAATGTTGCTGGTGATATATGTATCGGAAAATACAATAATAAATTTGTGTTTCTAATTCCAAGAATTTTTTAAACTGGGCTCTCTAAATAATGATTTAGAAGCCGTATTCATCAAAGGATTAGGAGTGCAAGAATAAGAAAAATCAGCAATGGATCATGATTATTAAGGATTGTAAAATTCCTCCAAAAATAACGAGGTTTATTAAGTATACTATAATAGATTAAAGGTAAAAAAGGGTAAACAAAGCATTCAAAGATAAATATGAAAATAGTAAAAGGATAGAGGTAAAAATAAAGCAGATAAAATAGTAAGGTAAAGAAAGAAATGACAGTGACAACAAAGATAGTGAAGAGATTATATAGATCAGGGCAGTTTAAAGGGTTAAAAGACAAATCAAAGAACACATCAATGAGGAAGGTAGAGCCAAATGACAAGGCTAGTTAGAATTTAATTCTTCCCAATCACATTAGCCACCTCAAGCTTAAATTTGATTTAACAAAAGACACCAAATTCAATATTATAGTCAGAGATATTTTAACATAAATTTAGTAGTTATTGTAAAACTTAATTCTACAGGAAATTGGTCAAAATATCTTAAAGTTAGCTCAACAGTTAATTTGAAATTTATTGTTACAGTAGGTCTATTAGTGATATTTTTGGCTTGGACCTTGCATGGTCTCAATTGTCAAACATCATTTACTCTGTAGAAAATACAGTCTGTCACCCTAGATTAGGGAAACCTCCTCAATTGCAGTTAAATACTGCATGTATTGTTCATTATTTTTGTTGGTTGTTGGGTTGGTTTTCACTTACACTCTAGTTGCAAATATTATTGCATTGGAGCACTGTAACTGTTTTGAGCTAGACATCAGTAATACAAGCACTTTCACAAGATCCTTGAGCTATGTTAATGGTGATGTTATCCCTCTTTTGTTAATGTTTTTCATTTGTTTTTCCATATTGTGCATCAATCTCTCTGATAGCAGAACATAAATCTTAGATTAATATATGCTGCATGAGCACCTTAATTTTGTCTGTTACTATTATCTCAAAGTTTTCCTCTACAAAGTATAACTAAATAATTCTTAACTGCTCTTTAGTTTCTCTGAAACTGTTATCTTGAGGTCTTTCTTGTGAAGTTGAGTTAAAGAATTCTTAACTGCTCTTTACCTCTACTAAACTGTTATCTTGAATGTTTTCCTCTAAAAATACCTGAATGCAGAATTCAATGACTATCTGCTCTACTTTTATGTTGAAGTATAGTTAAATAATTCAGATATTGTCTACTCATTAGCTTTACAGAACTCACTATCATCTCATATTCATCTTGCCCAAAAACATCCATTTGATATAGTTAGCTTGCCCTATGAAAACCCTTGAAAATTTGATGTACAATTTAACCCTTTTATGACTCCATAGCCTAATGGATTAATCTTTCCACATTCTATCTATCCAGCCTAACAAGCAATAAAAAAAAGCAACCCCAAGCTTCATAACTAGCCTAAGATTAGAAAAGATAATCATAAAGCTAAATCAGTAAATCACAAATACAAAGATATCCCTCTCTAAGCCCAGGAAGGCTAGGTCCCGGACTGCAAAATGGTTTGATGTGGTTCTCTGCTATTTTTTCTTTCCAATCTTACAGAGTACAGGGAGCCAACATAATGGTGACCATAATGGGGAACGAGTTATTAAAAAATCTTAATATTTCCTCAAAACTCAAAAACCCCACTCAAATTTAAATGATTCAATTATTAGCCAAGACTGATATCTGGTTGCTAATGGTGGACAATAGCCAACCTCAAGAAAGTTTAAATCATCCACCTGGTGACTCCACAGCTCTCAGTTGGCCTAAAGACTCCACTGGTAGAAGAATCCAGATTGGTTGTGAAGGTGCAGTGACCCTTTTCTCTGACTGATTAAACAAAATTACAAGGTTTGTGGCAGACCTTCTATCTAGTGAAGTTTTAAATCAGTTATCATAATTTCAGCTTGATGAATATTTCCTAGAGGTTGTCTTTCTCATTTTTAAGTCAAGTAAGTTTAATCCTGAAGCTAAGAAAAATTTTTCTAGAGATAGTGGTTGAAAGATATGAAACTGATATTGAACTTTTAAAATATCAAATTTAGTCATACAATTTTCGAGATCCTAAAGAATTTTTGGGAAGTCTATCTTCCCCTAAGCAAGAGGAAATTGAACTACATCTTGACTTACATATTGAGGATGATTGTGCTTTCAAGTACTAGAATGAAGATGAGGTGTGCAGGTTTAATATTGGGAATATAACTGACCAACTAGTCATGGAAGACCTAAAAGAAAAAATTTTACATCGTGCTTTTATTGATCCTGTAGCATATTATATGGAGGTTCTTTTTGGCTCAAGTTTTCAAACATGTATTCTTTATAAAAATCAAATACATCAAAAATTTCCACTACATATGATAAATTTGGTTATAAGGACGCATAATTAAGTTGTACTGTGGTTTTTACTGACAAGTAGTCAAGTTGTCCACCTATTTTTGCTACTTCTTTACTGGTTGCACTGGCATTATTGTACCGTTTAGAACAATAGAAATTTCAGTAGAGTAGGGTAGGTAGGTGTGAAAATAAGCTCAGTACTTTGAGCATATTCTCAGTTATAGTTTTAAAATATTTCTTTCAGTTTTCATTTTTCAACATAGTTCTGGTTTCACCATTCAAATTTTCAAGGTATAGCATCGGTTTCTTTCATAAGTTTGCAGTGCATATTTTAGTAGTAGTTTTGGTTTAGGATACAATGTGAAAACAAACTAGTTGGGAAAGCATATGGTTTATTTTTATCAGTCAAAGTTAGAAGGAATAATTAGCTAGTTTACAGTCACTGAGTTGCATGACATATCAAGACACAAGTTATGGGATCATCCCAATGGATAAAGCACTGATTTGTGAATCCAGAGATCTGAAGTTCTTGACACCTCCTAAAGGAGTTTCCCTCCCCATCTGGAGCCACTGTTAGACTCCTATATTTTATAGTATCACCAGATGAATGTTTATTTATTACATTCTACAGAAAATAATATTCCCTGACTATCATTTATTTTCAGAAATATCATTTTCTTCATTATTTTCCATTTAACCTCTCTATTACCTTTGATTTTACCTTTTCTGACAATCCCATGCTCTGAAATACCTGGAACCCCTCAATCTAGTGTTTTTCCCTTCTTAAACACCTTTCCCTATGCTAAAACCCCATTTTCCTCACTAAAAACCTTTCTCCTCTACTCATTCCCCTTCTTTCATTAAAAAGAAATGTAAAAACCCATTTTTACATTATTTTTAAATAAATATTAATCCCGGGCCCCACTTTTTAAATAAACTCTGTTTATTTAAATCTCGACCCCCATTATGCTAAAAACCCTGACACACTATGTTAAAGCCTTTGCTTTAATAAACCTTCACCACCATTGTATTGTATCCTCGGGCCCCACCTTATATTTGACCCCTTCGTGTCATTTTAAACCCGAACCCACCTATCAAATCAACTTGTACTCTACCCTTCACCCGACTACCGTCAGATCTCCGCCACCTGATGCAACAGCCCTCGCTCCATATCAAAACCCTAACTACCTGATGGTTAAAACCATGGAAGGGTTGCAAAATGGGTGGTTTTTCAACCCTCTTTTCTGCCACACGTCACCCTCAAAATTTATCGCATCGCTCCAAACTAAACTACCTACCCACTTTTGGATGCGCGATAAACCTAAAACCGCCCTTGCGCCATGATATGAAACCACCGACCCCTTTGAAATATTTTGAACTCTGCGTTGTTGCGATAATCCCCTAAACCACTGTGGTAACCCCTGAAACTTTACTAAAAAACCTAGAGGACCATTGCTAAACACGGAAATTGAAAAAATCCGTTATCCAGACTCTGTCCGCAGATTTCCCGAGTGCCTTCAATCCATATCGCTCCCCTGCAGAGGTCCTGTGTTTTAAATTAATAATTGTTTTGAATTTTGCAGGCGATATACATATCGAAAAATGAAATAATCAATTTACGTTTCTAATTCCAAGAATTGTTTAAACCGGGCTCTCTGAATTATGATTTAGAAGCCTTATTCATCAAAGGATTAGGAGCACAAGAATAAGAAAAAGAAGAAATGGATCATGATTATTAAGGATCATACGATTCCTCCAAAAAAAATGAGATTTATTAAGTATACCATAACAGAGTAAAGGTAAAAAAGGGTAAACAGAGCATTCAAATATAAATATGAAAACAGTCAAAGGACAGAGGTAAAAAGAAAGTAGATAAAATAGTAAGGTAAAGAAAGAAATGATAGTGACAACAAATGCAGTGAAGAGATTATACAGATCGAGGTAGTTTAAAGGGTTAAAAGACAAATGAAAGAACACATCAACGAAGAAGGTAGATCCAAATGACGAGGCCACTCAACATTTACTTCTTCCCAATCACATTAGCCACCTCCAGCTTAAATTTGATTTAAAAAAAGACACCAAAGTCAATATTACATCCAGAGATATTTTGACATAAATTCAGAAGTTATTGTAAAATTTAATTCTATAGGCATTTGGTCAAAAATATCTTAAATTTAACTCAGTAGTTAATTTGAAATTTATTGTTATAGTAGGTCTGTAAGTGATATTTTGTATTGGGCCTTGCATGGTCTCAATTTTCAAACATCATTTACTATATAGTAAATACAGTCTATCACCCTAGATTAGGGCAACCTCCTCAATTGCAGTTAAATGTTGCATGTATTGTTCATTATTTTTATTGGTTGTTGGGTTGGTTTTCACTGAGACTCTGAGTTGCAAAGATTATTGCATTGGAGCACTGTAACTGTTTTGAGCTAGACATCAGTAATACAAGCACTTTCACAAGATCCTTAAGCTATGTTAATGGTGATGTTATCCCTCTTTTGTTAATGTTTTTCCTTTGTTTTTCCATATTGTGCATCAATCTCTCTGATAGAAGAACATAAATCTTAGATTAAGATATGATGCATGAGCACCTTAATTCTATCTATTACTGTTATCTCAATGTTTTCCTCTACAAAGTATAACTAAAGAATTCTTAATTTCTCTTTAGTTTCACCTAGCTGTTATCTTAAGGTTTTCTTTTGAAGTTTAACTAAAGAATTCTTAAATGCTCTTTAGTTTCTCTGAAACTGTTATCTTGAGGTGTTTCTTGTGAAGTTGAGTTAAAGAATTGCTAACTACTCTTTACCTCTACTGAACTGTTATCTTGAATTTTTTCCTCTAAAAATACTTGAATGCAGAATTCAGAGACTCTCTTCTCTGATTTTATGTTTAAGTATAGGTAAATAATTCAAAGACTGCCTTCTCTTTAGCTTTATAGAACTCACTATCATCTCATATTCATCTTGCCCAAAAATATCCATTTGATATAGTTAGCTTGCCCTATGAAAACCCTTGAAAATTTGATGTACAATTTAACCCTTTTATGACTCCATAGCCCAATGGATTAAGCTTCCCACATTCTATCTATCCAGCCTAACAAGCAATAAAAGCAAACAACCCCAAGCTTCATAACTAGCCTAAGATCAGAAAAGATAATCATAAAGCTAAAACAGTAAATCGCAAATACAGTGAGAGCCCTCTCTAAGACTAGGAAGGCTAGGTTCTAGACTCCAAAGTGGTTTGATGTGGTTCTTTGCTATTTTTTCTTACCAATCTTACAAACTATGGGGAGCCAACACCTTCTCTGTGAAATTATCTATCAAAGCCTGAAGGTTCTCTACTTCCGTTTTATTGCGCAGTAACTTAATGCCCACTTGTAGAAATGGTTTGATCTCTTCATATACTCTTGCTTCCTTCATTGGTCTACCTGATGTCGATGCACTTCCTTCTATAAATTATTTCCACACTTCAACAAAAGTCTCCTTTGCACACTGCAAATCAAATCCCTCTTTGTTCTTGGGTGCTTTATGAATACATAAGTTAGTAGCTGGTTTCTTTCCCTTATCTTCATTAGTCGTTGCACCGCTCCTAATGACCACATTTATGCCAGGATCTTCTTCACGATTTTCTTCTCTAACCATTTGAAGATTCTCTATTGGAGTCTGTGTCTTTTTCTCCTATATTTTAATAATCAAAACATGGCAATATTCTATTACATGGTCAAAATGTCTACAATACTTGCATGATTGTCGTGTTGGATTTGGACAGACATGTGCATAATTACCAACATCTCCATAGTTGTAGAAAATAACCTTCCCCCTCCCTCAACCAGCTGACCCACCTCCTCATCCTCTTCCTCTGTGTAATATTCCAAAAATTTAGCCTTCAAGCTAAATGGAATATTATAGTCGTTTTATCACTAGGTAGGTGAATAAGTGAGTGGGAAGGCCCATAAGTCTCCTTAATAGCAATAAAAACACTTCAAGTGTGAAAGGAGACCCTTTTAGCAGCTAAATAATGCACCTCCAATTGTGAACATGGGTTGGTTCATGTTGATTCAGTCAACTTTGACCAAGTCAACAACGTTGTTATGGAGGAGTGGAGATTAATTGAGGAATAACGCAGTTTTGGAGGGAGATAAATCTCATGGAGGAAATGACCTAATTGAGTGGGGCCAAGGGAAAGCAAGCTCATATTCTATTTAAGGAAGAGGATTGTAGCCATATGAGCTCATGTTTTAGATTATTATTTTGGTATTGGTCTGCTTAGACTTTGCTTTCTCTTGTTGTTTAGCAGGGTTGCAGTGTTGTTTAGCACCAGGTGTTCCCAAGCGGGAATCCCACCTATTTCCTTGAAGGGCCTCTTGGAAGAGTATTTTATTCATTTCCACATTCAAGTTTTCAGGCCAAGCTATATCTTTCTTCATCAGCATAGTTTCTACAGGTTATTTTGTTGTGTTGCAGGGTGCAGCAGTGGAGGGGTTAGAATACCACTTTCTGAGCTAGCTTCTCATAGGAGGAAGGTTTCCTTCTCTTAGGAGATCTGTTTAGAGATTCATAGAGAATATTTTAGATATTTGGCACTAGGCCATACATTTCCCATCATTTCCAGTGCTGTTCCAGCTGGGAATTGTGTTATTTTGGAGGGTAGCTTCAGTGGCAGATCTTGTGGGTTCTTTGCAGTGTTCCTTGTGATTGAGGGGTTCATCCTTTCATGGGAGGAGACCTTTGAGGGGATCTATATCAGATATGATTTATTTCAGCCTTCTACACTCTTGTTCTTTAGTTTTTAGTGATTATTTAGTTAATTTCTGAAGATCACCATTGTTTTTAGAGTGTATTGCAAGAAACCCCTTCCAGGTACTCTTGTGTTTGTAATAAGGAGACTAGATCTCAGTTTTTGAGAATTATTGATTAATATATGAGAAGATATATTTGTCTCTATAAATTCTAAGTTGAAACCCTCATAATACTACACAGTCTCTTTCATGTAATAATTTTGTGTTCCAATGTTTTGGGGATTTAGTGCTTTTCAGCTATGCTAGGTGTGGGAGGTCTGTTTACCTCACCTAGTTTGATTTGTTTCTGCTCTCCTCTTGGATTTAGATGATATATTGTTAGATATGACAGAACCAAGGGTTGATTTTGATTTTTTTTGCGTACATTTCTGAAAATTCATTTTTAATTGCATGCTTTGCTGAGTTCCCCAATTTGGGATATTACACTCTGCCCTAGAATCCACCACACCCAGAGGAGGATGCTGGTGAGGTAGGTTCAGCCTGAATTATATATATTTTATATTTTTCCAACATCATATCATAAGTGAGAAAGTGTTTTTCATCATGTCCTAGTGAAGAATGAAATCTAGAAAATAATTGCTTCATCTCAGGTTGATATTTTCCAACCCTTGGACATAAATATTGTTCATGTATTCTGGAAACTTGACAGATTGTGCACCATACTATGCTCTTCAATGGAATAGAACCTCTGACATTCAGATTACTACTAAAGATATGACATTTATCCTTATGGTGCCTAGAAACTTTACATTTTATGCACCATACCTCTGCGCAAGCCTCCTTGCCCTTGTCTTTGCACAAGCTTTAAATCTCTAAATGCATGGCTTCCAACTAATTCTAAATATGTTGAGTTCCAAGCGCAAAATGTGTTGGGGTAGCTTCTAATTTCATTGCAATCTACACAACCTCAGCTTGTGTGGAAATATTCTACTGACCCAAGGGTTGGCGCAGATGCGGGAGAATCATAGCAATAAACCACTCCTTATGTTGAGTATCATCGATGGTAAATCCACCATCTCTGATAGTGTTCTTCAGCCTCTAATATTCCTCCCACATAGATTCATTAGCCTCCTGATGAATCTCTTTCATTTCTATGACCAATTGCGCATATGACATAGGTTTCTTGAACTGTTCTTTTAGGGCATATTTTATTTCATCGAGAGTGGCTTTAGGGTTTGCTTGAACATATTTGATATACCAATCTAATGCGTGATCTTGGAAAGTAGTGGATAACTGCGCTTTGTTAATTTCATCATTGTTAACCTGCTGAGCCTACTATACAACGTTATTTAAAAACAAAAAATGCTTAGTATCTTCATTTCCAATACCCCTGAAATTAGGTAGCTTCATCGACGTGGCAATATCTATGCCTGGAGGAGGTGGATGTGGGGGTGGTGATGGAATGCACGGTGGAGTGGGTGCTTTGTAAGATGATTTTGGAAGTGGAGTGGATGGGATCTGAAAGAGGATGAAGGCTCTCTTATCATTCTGGTTTGATAAAAATTATTCTCCTTCAGAGTTCGCAGATTCACTAGAGTTACTAGTCTCTGGTTCATCGTCACTATCAGATCTATGCTTTAGAGGGCTATAAATAAATCCTTTCTCTGGATCTTCACGGTAAATTTTTCCAGTCCATGTATTCAGGCCTCTTTGTGACATTCAAGCAATATTTTGACATAGAGAACTCGATTCAACCAATAGCATCTTCAGCAAAAACTTCAAAGAGCATAGGAACTTACCACTAGGACCCTTGAAAAATATTCTTTCTACTTCAGAGTATGACACAAATTGATCAATGGAAAATTTAGTCACAAATACTCCCAAGAGACAATTGATATAATGATCTACTACACAGGTAATCTTAATGTCTATCTTTTCTAATTTATGAATCACTCTGAGAGTCCACTCAGTGACTGCGTCGTCCTTAGCGCAGGTATTGAATTCAGTCAATCGCAGCAACTACTCCCATAGCTCAATTAAAAAGGAAAGAAAGAATATCTCGTGAAATTATGTGTATATGTACTTCTGAGCCCAATTTTCAGTAGATATCTTAAAGCTTTGATGATCTTGGATCACAAATTCACGGATCTTTCTATCTAGCCAATATTGTAATTCATTCTGCAAAGGGTGCCACAACATCAAATCTCCCTCAAAATGATCCTGGTCCTAGAAAAAGAACCTTTTGTTGGCTTTAGGGGTCCTGACCCAGGTTTGGAGTTTATCGTGCAACCAACAAACCCTCCAACTACTTGCCCTTTTGGCAATGATCTACTTACGCACATCAAATTCTCACCCGAAGCAATATGGGGTGTGTTGGAGCCAAGTTTCTGCACCCTGAGGAAGAAAATAATGTAGTGGCCCTAAACAGATTGATTGCAGAACTTATACATATCTTAACAGGTATGTGCAAATAAAAAATACTTATCAGAATCATAGATTACTTTGTCACAGATATATCATAACATAACTAGATCCAGATCTATATAATGTGCAAAGACTTAAGCAGATTCATCCATGTATTCAACCATCAATATAACTTCGTGCATAAATAACAGATGTATTCTCACATATACAAATAAGTATAACATAAGTAAAGCGATCTTAAGATATAAAAATAAACAGATAACTTAGATAGATAACACAATGCTTTCACCAAAACCAGTCCTTGTATTAATTCAGAGAAATTCAGTACATCAGGCTTTCCCTTACACTTTACCCTTCCGTGCACACAACTAGTGGAGTCCGTACACATCCATGACAAGGTATGTGCACACACAGCCAGTAAAAGCCTTTCTACCCAACCCAGACTGAAACCCTTACAAAAGTATCACATACGCATGAACACTTAGGTCCAAAACATGAATAATGATTGACTACTTCCTTAGACTCGATCTATCTATTTATATCTAGTCTAGTGTGCTGATACTATGGTCTCAAACCATGGTTTGAGGCCTATTACCATAAAATTTCACTTGATTGGCTGCTAATCAAAGAACTTCATGTAACTATTTCAAACCAACTTGTGACTGAATCTTAGCCTCTTCAGTCTGAGTGGGCTTTCTTAAAGGGTTAAATATATTTGATAATGATGAAACTATATGGCTAACTCTACTTGGAAAATAACTTGATTGTGATGTGTGTAGGTTGAAAAGAGTATAAGTCTACAATCATTGGGCGTATGGAGTCAAAAAATTCAATATTTCAGTGGTAATTTCACTTGACATGGAAGCAGAGGCAGGTAAGAGTTTTTAGTAGAGGCAAATTACACATGAAACATGAAATAACATAGCCAATTCATCAAGAAAGGAAGTCAGAGCACACACCTATGAATTCTGAGCATTAAATATGAAAACCACTGCAAGTGGTACACATAGAAATTATAGATCAAATAATCACTAAAAACTCCATGAGAATCTCAATTTGGTCAAGTAAAATTCCTCTGTATTACTGAAAACAATCAAATTACATAAAGCTACAGTATTGCCAAAAAATCTCCAACCCTCTACCAATTCGAATATTTTCCCTTTAATAGGCTTTTTACATGAGAGATGATCTACCTCTTGGCTAGATACATCAAAATTTTCCTAATGACACCTTGCATAATAGGAAAACATGTGCTTTAATGAGAAAATGACAGCTACAATATGAAACAAACCTTTTCCTAATAGGACTCAAACTACTGCTTATTACATAAACTATATTATCTCTTAAAACAGTTACATCTTTGACAAATAATGCTTCACATGTTTGAATAGGCTATGATGGAACTCATCACTACATGACATATTAATTTCCCTCCTCAAAATCTGGAAACAAACCCTATCTTTCAGGAAAACTGGTTTTTATCTTCAACGAATGGTTTGGCTGATGAGTTGTCTTCATCTGATAGTTTTCAAGTCATGGATGACTGTCAGAAAAGTCCCTTGACCCTTTAAAAGTATCCACCTATCTAAAACTACCCAAAAACCTTTCATAAACCTTAAAAATAGCATGCTACGAAAGTATGACAGTTTCATAGCGTACATTAGTAGCATAAAAAAAATGACCTTTGCCATCAGAATTTTTTGCTTCTTTTCTCTTGCATGCTCCTCATCATGTTCTGACACATCATTCCTATCATTTCATCCTCTTGAAAGTTAACCACAGTGTTTTTTTATGCAAAAAGAAAGCTACAACTGGTTTCGTAGCATTTTCCTCACTTCAAGCCTAGGAAACGCTACCAAACTACTGAAAACTGTGTAAATTCTAGATTTCTGCCCGTCTTAAAAAATGTATCTACCAGCTGCAAAAAAATTGTTTCCAAAATGCCTTTGACTTTTCAAAACATAAACCAGCTCAAAATAGGAGTCTTGAGGTCTTTCTTCTTCATTGATGATGAGTTGAGCTATTGGCTCCTCAACTACTATCATTTTTAGGCCCTTCTTCTCCAACTCCTCGTGGATTAGTTCTAGCTATTCTTGGAGTTCTTTAACTTGATCTTTCATCTTTTTGTTGGTAGATTACAAATGTAAGTTCATTCTTCTGACCTGTTTCACCTCTTTTCTTAATGGCATAGTCCATTTTATTAACTGTTGTGTGTTGTCTAGGGTCTTGGATACAGTGTCAACCTGCTCTTCCCAAACCTCTTTCATCTTTTCAAACTGAACCTTTTGTACATTATGTTTCCTTGCCTCCTTTTTCATAACAGAAATTTCATTGTTATCTAACCTAAACTGTTCTTCAAGGAGTTAAAACTCTATTTTCTCAATTACTTTCACCTTTCCTTTCTTTGGCTTGCTAACTAGACCTTTTTCTGCAGGTGATGAAATATCAATAATGTCTTGTGGTGGCTAGACAGTGTCAGTGGCTGGATGAACTTCTTTGCTACTCTCCAAAAGTTTTCTAGCATGCCTTTTCATGGGCTTCCTAGCCTGAAATATAAAATCTGCATCCTCACCTTCAAACTCTAGCTTCTTTGCAATTTTAGCTTTCTTTAGTTTATGTCCACCTTCATCTATATCCTCGTCTTGGACTATAGGAGTATCTTCAATATCAATGGCATGTAGTATGTCTTGTAAATTTCCTTTAGCCACTGTTTGACTCATTTTTATCCTTTTGCCACTTTTTTCACTCACAGCTTTCTCTTTTTTTGCAGGTTTGATCATTATTGACTTTTTTTTTGTAGGTGGAACAGTGGGTGTATCAAATATTTGCCACTTATTTGTTTCCATCATGACTAGTTCAGTTTGCTTTGCCCCTACTGGTTCACTTTGTTCTGCCACTAAAGGTGACGGTAACCCTCTAGGTTTTGGAGTTCTTTTAGGGGTAAGGGTATCCATTTCAAAGCCACTAACAAATAGAAATGAAGACCAAACTCTGCCTAGTCTTTGTAACTCATCTAAAACCAGAAATTTTATTAAGCCATGATGAAAAAGTGATGTTTCACTTCCCTCAGATTTTTCTTGGACCTTATCGGCCATTTCTTCTAAACTTATGTGTAGATAGAAAAGAAGATCAAGAGATATCTTACCAACAAAGTGAAGGAGACGCTTGAAGTGGTAAGAATAGACTTTATGATATCTTCCTTCACATGTGAAATATTTATGGATAATGAGCGTTAACTTTGAGAAATTGTCCTTCATGTAGCTCCTTGGAATGGCATTTTTAAGGTCAACTTCGCTGCTTTCTAGTTTGATAAACTCTTTGCACTCCTCCATGTTGAACTTGAACCCTTTGAACCATTTTTCTTGTCCTCTTGGAATCCCTATTGATGCTGCAATGATCTCTATTGTAATATTGTGATTCGGCATCCCCACTTTAGTAGTTGTTCCACTAAAGTTTAGTGAAAATTATTTGGAAACATGTACATGGCAGCCTTGTAATATTTCACAAAACTATAAACATCCTGTCCTTCTGAATATTTCTACAGCTGTTGGGTCTTCATTTATCAGGTTCATATCTGATGGCTCATATCTGAGATAGTGGCCACCTTTATTTTTCTTCCTTTTTGCAGCCATGGTTCTTTAAAGTCTTCTCTGCATCACTTGACAATTCCCTTCCTTGCTTGCTAATTCTCTGCCTTTCTTGATCAGTTGTATCTGCAATCCTTTGAAAGAAACCAGCCACATCTTAGCCTCAATGAAATAGCTCTCTAGAGCTCAAAAACACGCAAAGAAGAAATGGAGAATAAGAATTGACTCAATTTGGAAAGCTTTTGACGTTCGATTACCACTCATATCATAATGATGACTCATACATGCTTAAAATGGTGATGATGACTTCAACCTTGATGTAATATTCCCAAAAGGGAAATGCAGCAATATAAGACAGTTATGCAGAAAAATAATGTTGTTCATCTAAAGCAAAGCAGGAGACCAATAAAAAGGCTCTTCAAAAGTATTTACAGTAGGAAAAATAGATGTATAATGAGGCCCATAAGATGCATAGATGGAAATACAAGACACAAATAGAAGAAAATCCCTCAAAAGAGGTGTTGCAGCCACATGTATAGACTGAAAATGCCTTGACAACATTATTTTATTTGGTTGCAAAGTGTTGTTGATTACACTTTAGATCTAGAGCATATAAATGCATGAAAATTCAGATCTATAACATAACCATACACTGTATAGGCTCCTCTTTCTAATCCCCTTGGGGTTTTAAGTAAAACACCATGTACAAGCAGTAGATCTGAGATCTAAGTATGAAGATCTACAGAAATATTCAGATATTTAGAAGTATTAAGAAATATGCAGATCAGATCTAAAATGTACAATATGTATATCTCCTCCAATGGATCTCCAAAGTGAATGGAAGATCCCCAACACTTCAAAACCAACTCTCTGACTGATGTGCCAAAACACCCTACAACAGTACCTACAGGAATAACGTAGATCTGGAAGGGAAACAACACTGTAGGCTTTAGATAATAGTTGGCCACATGCCAAGATCTGAAAATGATGCCCAAGCACTCCAATACACACCTCCTAATGGATTAGAAGACTCCTCCACTGAAAAAGGGAACTAAAATGTCTTAGATCTGACTAAATCTAGCCTCCACTTGCTGCAACTTGCAAAGACAACCAAACCGTCAACAGGATCTTCATTGTAGTTGAAAGAAGAAGCTTGGCCTCAAGCCAAATAATGGACTATGCAATACAAACTCTCCCAAGAGCTACTCAATGGGAATAGGTGGGATTCCCAATCAGGAACACCCAATGCTAAATAGCATTTGTAATCTAGGCTAAACAGCCAAATAAAGCTATATGGTCTAAACAGACAATATATCAAAATATCATATCCTTCAACAACCTTCTCATGCTTCCATCCTCTTCCTTTTATAAGTTGAGATCTTGCCAACCCTAAACCACCTTCAATGAAATAGCTCCTTTCACATGAGCCATCTCCATCTAAAACTGTGATGTGCCTCATTGATGGCCACTCCACCAAGACAGTGTTGTAGATTTGGTCATGGTTGACCCAGTAAAATGTTCAGTCCCTTTCACACCTAAGGGTGCTTACTTACATATCCAAGATATATCCTTTTTCACATTTGGCATTGATTTATTTATCGTTTAGGAGTTTGGTGAACCTCCTTTACTTTTTTATTCATGAAACAGAAAAATAAAACAAAATTGAATATTCCCATTAGCTTAGGACTAATTGGGAATATTACAATCCTCCCCTCCAAAATGTTTCTTGTCCTCAAGCAACTAATAAGGTGAGTGCTGCAACTCTTCTCCTCCTCCATTGGTGACACCATCATGTGTTAAGATTCCTCCATAAGCTAATTTTTCACCAATCCAACCCCCCATGAATTTTTCCTCCAAAATTCTCATGATATGTAAATAATACATCCCACAAGGAGAGAATAATTCAAATGAAACAAACATGGCTTGCCCAATGTCCTCCCTGAAACATGTAGCATAATATACATGGAGAACCTCCAACCCATTAGGCACATGCATACCTCCCATCCTCCCTCCATACATCCCCATAAAAAGTACAAGTATATCATCACTGTATGGGAGCAAAACTACATACATACAAACATCAATTTGTGCATGTTGAGGTGGGTCATAGTCCCACATGTGGAACCAGCGTAGTAGATCTCCTGAATACATTATATACTGATATGGTAACTGGTTTCCCCACCACTTAATTGCTGCCCATGTCATCTTACCATGGCTGAAAGTGTGAGATATGTTTGGTGCCTTAGGAGTGTACCTGTCATGAAACAAAATCTCCCTTTGTCCTTCAAGGGAGTGGCCAAATTCAGAAATTTTTGTGGCCCAAAGTTGGCCATGAAGTTTGTAAGGTACAACACTCCTCCTTGGAGTCATGGCCTGCATATGCATGGTAAAATAATACATACAATCATAAAATGAAACATGATTTACATGATTGTGCTCTTCACCAACAATCCTCCTCAAGCAAATGGAGTGGTGCATAGATCTATCCTCTTCCTCAAAAAGAGAACGAGAGGGCTGAATTAACTCTTCCATAGTTATGTTGTTGCTCCATCTCCACATGTTACATGCATATTTTACAATGTTGATATAGTTCTAATTCAAATCTCTCCCAATAGTATCTTCTCAAGATGATGTTGTTGAGCTTCATGGAATATGTGTGGTTGAAACAGAACTCCTCATAGGCTCCTTGTAGCAACTTATCCTTGACCTTGGAGGCTCTAGACAAGAAGATCCTACCAAGATGATAGATGAATACTCCTTTTACTAAATATCCCTCTTCATGTAGCTGGTCATCAAGAATCATACAAGTGTGAAGATCCTTGGAATAATCCGCCAACAGTTGGAATTTCCAATATGGATCTAAACTGCCCAACAATGACAGTGTTGATGATGTATCAACAGAAATATCTGTCATGTTGCTGCTCTCCTCCTTGACATCTCCCATGCCAAAGGTGTGTGTTGGAAAGCCATCCCTTCCGTTCTTCTCCTCCCACAGCGCATAATTAGAAATGAGAGTGGGTGATGATGACAAGGGAAGAAGATCTCCCTCCTTGAGCTTCCCCAAACCTCCCAGTGTTGTATAATTATCTTTCAATGCTCCCATCCCTCCTATATCTGAATTTGGAGCATCATGTTGTGAGACATTTCCCACCAAAACTGAATCAGGTGGCCTCCAAGGTGGTTTTCCACTTGATAAAAGTGTCCAATGCATAAATCTTGTGAGCATGATAGATGGGACTATAAGGTCCTTGCCTCCACTGTGTAAATCCATCTCTAATATTTGTGTGGAAGTGGTATGTGAGGGGTATGTATGCTTGCTGTTAGTATGAATCCTTTGTCGAAGTGTACGAAAAAGGACCACTTTAGCTATGCATAACTAATAGCCCTAACAACAAAAGTGGCTGCCAATATCTTCAGATCTGCGGTTAGTTGAACAAAAAGAGCTGCAAAAAACCAGATCTATGCATGGAAAGACATTAAGCAGAAAAAACAAGGGTTTGCTCCATATACCAATAGACAAGATAAGAACAATTTTTGAAAGAATTTTTGTATTAATTGGGCACCTGGGAGGAAAACAAGAAGGCGTATCCAATTCTCCTCAGTGGGATGGGTTCTTGGAAGTCCTCAACACTTCAGATCTAAGATTTCTCTCTCTTGTTGGTGCAGAAAACCCAATGCAAAGAATAGAGCTCAATGGGAGCTCACACAGCAAATGATGGAAAAATGTGACCAAGTGTATAGATCCAGAGTGATCTAATAGGCAACAAAAGGTGAAGAATGGTAGGAAAAATCCTCCTATTTATAACAAAATATTGGGTCATTCTAGATCTTGGTGCATGATTAAAATAATGTTAACCAAATCTAGATCCACCTTTTATGGAATATTTTATTATATTTGTTGGAGGGAAAAGGTATTTGACTTGGGTCAAATCCCTTGATTAGTCAAAAATAAATAAATAAATGATTTATTTATCTTTTTAAGGAAGTGGTTGGAAGATAATTAAATAAATAATGATTTATTTAATTATTTAAGGAAATGGTTGAAAGATAATCAAATAATAATGATTTATTTAATTATTTGTGGGTGATTTGGTCATATTTAACAAGGAATATTATCTAAATAAGATTTAAATAATTATTCCTAGAAAATAATAAGATAAATAAAGGTCTATCTAATTAATTTCTTTGTTTTTGGGTTAAACATGTCTGGGAATAATAATTAAATTATGGTTTAATTAATTATTCCATGAGGAAAATCAAACAAATATAGGTTTGTTTAATATTTCCTTTTGGGGTTTCCTGTTTTGACCATAAACAACCTAATAAATGTGGTTTATTAAGTTATTTAACATAGTGAAGGCAATTTTACTTAGGGTAAAATTGGTCTTACATGGTGTACTTGGGTCCATCTAAGGATAATAGGTTAGATGACCAAAAAATGGTGTAATAGATTTCCCCCCAGTGTGCGAGTGTCAGGAGCAAATCATATGACCGAAGTACGTTGTAAGAACTCAATCACTAGAGAACAAAAGGGAAGTCAGAGAGAGAAATGCAAGGTAGATAGTGTGCTAAAGAACTAGACCCTGAGGAGACGAGACTCGCAGGTGCAACAAGTCTCTTTTTATGAGAGGGTACCTGTGCTGAAGGTGGCGGGGAAGGCATACCTATGCCCGCCGAGACAAAGTAAAAAATAATAGTGTGTCCAGTAAACAAGGGACTGAACCATAGAGTACATCCGGCATAATCATGAGCCAGATAAAAATATAATGAGGAATCCCACATACATGTTGTGCCTGGGATAACAGCCAGGACTGGTACAATAATATCTGAGTACATGAGATAAATACAACCCAAATTCCCCCTGTAAATCGGGAAGGGCTCACAAAATCTGACTGATATATGCAAATCAAAGAGGCGCTACAAGTGGCTAAGGCCGACATCATCAAATATCTGGAGCTGCATCGAAGGCTGCAAGGAAGAGGTCATCCGGGCATGTGGGGGGCTACCTGTAGGGCCACCCCCTCATGAGGGTTGGGACATCTCACACACACCCGGGGATCATCAAGAGCTGTTGCTGTATCACTGAACCATCAAGTATACGGATCTCAGTCATGCTGAAAGGAGCTGGAGAAACAATCAAGTCAAAGGGAAATGAGAGATCCCTTGGCCTGATCTGAGGCACCGAACAAGAGTGGAAGTTGGAACCAAGGTACACCGCCCTCTAGACCTGGCTTCTGGAATGAATGATTTGATGTCGACAGAAGGAGGTCTGCCATAGGTGAGGCAATGAGATATCCTCAACTAAGGCACGAGAGAAAATAGTGGAGTGACGGACAGACTGACACTAATGATGATAGTGAAATGGAAAGGACTGAGTAGCGAATGGACGACTTCCCTTGTTAGAGCATAAAGGGCATGAATGACATGGTAGCGACTGACACAATATCATAAGGGATAGGGGACAGTGGGGCTGAAGGTCATAATGTGCGACGCAAGAGAGAGACCAAGCAATGAAGGATGGAGGGCTATAGCGGGGTACAAAGGGACTCGAGATAGACTCCATGGATGCGATGATGACTCAACTTGGATGCTCTAAACAAGGGTGACTCGATGGTGCTGCCACACAGTAAAGGCTCCATGGGGGACCATGAAAACATGAGTACAAGATGGGAACTCATGACGAAAATCGACACGAACAAAGACAAGTAAGGAGGCGAAGTGGTGCCCCAAGTACAAGTGTCGTAAGTGAGGAAATTCGATTTTAATGAGAGGTGAAGTGACCCTTCTTGGACAAAATGTGTCGTGGTGAAGTATCAAATTATAAAAAAATAACAGATACCCATTTGAGGGCTCGGTGAGAGCTTTCCAACGGTGCATACGGTTTGTCAAACGGGGCTACGGTGTGGTTGCAGCAGTCGAAAGAGGAAACAGGGGTTCTCTTTTAATAAGGCAGTTTTCCCTCCAAATTCACTCATTTGCTATTGTTGTTGTGGTGAATGTAGAGAGGAGAGAAGGCCCTAAATCTTGTGGTGAGCGTAGCGGACAAACCGACCGTTGGAATCAAGATCCGTCAGTTGCAGGTAAGAGGCCTAACCTTACTCTTTCATTTTGATGGATTGAAAGTTCAGTTTAGGGCCCAAAATCCCAGAAACAGACCCTCCTTCATCTCTATGGCCGGGTCGCACTTTTTGGGCCAAAAAGTGCAACCTGGGAAGCAGGTTTCAGGGCAAAAAGTGCGACCTGTCCCATAATTGGGCAGAAAACTGCGACCTGGGAGATGAGGGGGTTTTTGTGCTGTTTTATGGCTGAGAGTTGGATTTTTGTGTTTGGTTATGGTATTCCTGATCTGTATGCTGACAAAGATGATGTTTTTGTGCAGGTATGGCAGATTTACGGGTTAACTGGAGAGAGAGAGACCTGGGTACATTACGGGCAGAGATCCAAGTGGATCAGGGCACCCGTCGTGTGTTGGCCAGGTTTGGGGTTCTAAAGTTTTTGGAGAACCCTTTGATGAGAGCAGGAGAGCCATTGTTGGCCCGGATTATCAGTTACTGGGATCCAAAGCATGAGGTCTTTGTAGTGCAGGGGCATAGGATCGAAGTGACAGTCCAGGATGTATATTTCATGACGGGCCTCCCACCACTGGGGATGGTGGGAAACACACAGCCAGTATTACCGTGGGGGCGGCATATCATGGAGTTTTTGGAGTGACATTGTCAACCGGGTCTCCAAGTCAAGGGGAATTGGATACCGATCGGGGATTTAGAGAGGCTAGAGACCCGTGCAGTGGCCACAGCTATGCTATGTATCCTAGGCAACTAGGCGCTCCATCACATCACTGGGGGGCAGATGATGATTGTGGAGAGTGTATTGAGTGGGACCTACTATGGGTGGGCCCAAATTATGTTGGTGTCGCTAAAACGATAGTTTTCGCTTTACAAGCGGCAAGTGAACCACGATTGCTCGTATGGGAATTTATTGTGCGCCTTCTTCTTTGAGAAGATCCTGACCTTATGGCCTCGTATACAGCTTCCAGATGGGGGCCCGAGAGAGCCCAGGATGCACCGATGGGGGCGGCTATTGTGCAGAGGAGGAGGAGGGGCGGTCGGGCGAGTGTTTCGACCTGAGTTTTTTTGCCCATTGGGATCAAATGTCGTTATACATAGACGACGATCCCTATAGTGGGATGAGTTATTGTGGAGATACGGACCTGCCACTTCTGCCTGGTCGAGTCTAGGGGCCCAATGGTAAGTGACAGATTGCTATTCTTGTATGGGCATGTTAAATTTTTTTGAATAGTAGCTAGGTACTGATTCATGTACTTTTGGTATGCAGATATAGCGCCGGTAAAACCGGTCGGATATATGGGACGACCAGCAGCATCTGGAGCTACAGGTCCGAGTGGGTCGAGAGCAGCGCATAATGAGGATGCAGCCGCCCTTCCGGAGGACATTCGCCGTAGATGCGAAAGGTTGTTGACCGGAGTATCAGAGCACGGGTCGCAGGACTTAGATGACCAGTACATAGAGCCATGTGTTGGTCTACCCTCGGAATGGCGAGGTGTCATGCGGCGCATGGCGATGGCCGGTCAAGCGATGCATGATTTACAGGCTGCAGGGGCAAAGCCATTGGCTCGGGATCCGCCAGATAGTGATTAGGTGTGGGGCATGTGGTGCCCCCTAGTGTATATGTAGGGGCAGGTGGTGCCCCCAGTTTTGAGTTTTTTGTAACATGCTATGGGCATGTCATATGTATCAAAGTAGATGGACTCTAAACACATGTTTTGTGACACATATTATGGATATGCATCATTTTTTGATGATTATGAATGTTATTGTCTTGTATGAAATGCGTGTGATAAATGCCAATCTAGAACATGGTTTGCAATACTATCTACATAGTGATTCTGTTCTCGAGGTACATGATTGAAAGTTATGGTTTCAAATGCACGTATCAAGAGTTTCACTCGTAAATAGTGTCTAAACAGCACAAGGTTATGCACACAATAAACACCATTTAGTTGCATGACAAGAAGTAGGGAATCCAAACGAACGTGCAGATGGAGGATGCGATGAAAGTGAGCATCGGCTAAGAGACCACGCACTGCATCATATTCGGCCTGATTTTTGGTGGCAGAACCAATGCAAACCCCGTTTGAGAGAACAAGGGCATGCAAGAGGGTGAAAATGGCCCAACCTGCCACGGCTAAGTTCCGGGAGTAATGAATTGCACCATCGACGTAACCGATAAAGGGTGTGGACGGGGGGTCCTGTGGAATGGTGTTACAAAACAAAAAATGAGGGGAAGAGAGACAATGACGGCAGTGTGAGTGTACAGAAGACATCGAGCGGCAACTGCGGGAGGGAGTGCAAGGAGCAGGATGACTATGACTCATATACAAACTAGAGGGTGGTATATGAGGACTATCGGAAGTATGGTGAGAACTGGGGCTGCGGAGGTCAACAGAGATACGGGTGGAGCGATCTTGTGTATGGGTAGAAAAGAGGTGGTCAGGCGAAACGACAGGGGAGGATGTAGGGGGACTGGGCTCCAAGTGTCTCGCAGAGGAGGATAGGTAAAGAATGGTCGTGGTAGACTCTGTCATCTGAACATCAGGGGGGGAAATTTCGATGGGAGCGGGGGGATCCTCAGGCTGGCCTGAAGCATACTGTACGAGGATGGGAGAGGCGGATTGATTTTGTTCAACCTCATACTCTCGGACGACCTCTAAAGAGGCACGATAGTGCGTCAGGTGAGGACAATGGTGGGAGTAATGGCCATGAACACCGCACAAAGCACAGGGTTTGTTGGTGCAGAGAGTCTTTGGGTTCTTGGTTACGGACAAAGAAGGAACGGAGGCTTCAGGGACCATAGACTCGGGGAACGCGACTTTAACCATGGGCTGAATATGAGGCAACTCAGGACAAGCATGGGTGGCATGACCGGCGACATCACACAAGGCACAGGGCTTTGCGGGTGGAGAAGGGGCCAGGTCAGTCGTGGTGGTCTTGTCTTTGGGTGCCCCCTTACGGGCTTTGCCTTTCTTCTCGAGAGCCGTCACGATAGGAGAAGGGTCCTATGGAGGTGTTGGGGGCACAGTGGCAACGGAGGAAGCAAGGGGGATGGTTGGGCCGGTGTCAAAGCCATGTAGGGTTTGGGGTGACCAGGAGGGGTGGCGGCTGGAGGATCAAGGTACCAGACCGGTATGCCTAAGGTCAGGTTAGGGAGAGAGAGGGTGGCCATGACGGGGACAGAATATACTCCGGGAGGGGGAGCCAGGAATGGTATCTGCCCAGTAGGGTAATTACCAGGAGGGACGGCTCCGAGATGGTTAAGGCTTGGGGGAACCGATCCAGGAGGATAAAGGGGTTCAGGGATACCAGCTGTAGGGGGAGGGCCAGAAGGAGGAGGTTCGGCTGGCTAAGATGAATGGCTAGGAGTGGGTTGCGGAGAGCGAGGGGGAGGTTGCTGACAAGCCGAAGTAGGCCGCTTAAGGGCAGCCTGAGATGATTGCATCATGAAAATATTCGATAAGCTGGGATCAGTGATAGGAGGAGGGGGGAGACTAGGAAAAGTTCCAAGCAGGGAGGAATCTTTGTAAACACCGGGGGAGACACTGGTTAAGGAATTGACAGTTTGCTTGTTGGCTACAGAAGAGATGGTCGTCTCAGGGGAGGTCTGATATTTTGGCTCATGGTATGTCAACTGGTCGATGGTGACTATATTTTTGTTATGGGGGAAAGACATCTTGCAGAAAACCGCGGATGGGACAACAGACATAGCATAGGTGTAGCTTCGCCCCAATAGAATGTTTTAGTCTAGCGGCGCATCTATGACTTCGAAGTCAACGCAAACAGTCTTACCGGCGAGGGTGATAGGGAAATTACGAAACATGCCAATGGGGTGGGAGGCATGACCATCCCACGCTTGAAGGGTGATCATGGAAGGGGCCAGCTCAGGGGATCCGAGTTTCTTCCAAACCGAAGCGGACATCACGCAAGTGGATACCCCCTCATCAATAATACACCGGGAAACGTTGGCGTTCCAGATTTTGACTGGGATTTGGAAGGCGATGGAAGGAGGAAGAGGAGGATGGTCCGATTGAGTGGCGTCAAAAACAATCATTTGGTCATCAACAGGATCTACAGTGCCCACGGCAGATAGTAGAGCCTTCTTTTGGGAAGGGCACGACTGGAGGATTTCTAGTGTGGAAATGGCGGCAGGAGATTGCGCCAAATCATCTACTATGCTATACGAATGAGGAGCTCGACCGGAAGCAGCGTTTCGACGTAATGGGCCCTTAGGAATCTTGGTATGAACCTCAACTTTGGGTTGAGGGATATGTAAGGGGCCACTGGATGTTGAAAGAGGCTCTGTAGAACCTGAAGAAGGAGGCTCAGAGGCAGACTGAGCAGGAGGCTTGGGGTACTGGCGAGATCGAGTTTGAAGGTGAAGGTCGACAGTGGAGGATGGATCAGAGTTCATCATGAGGATCTGGTAATCGGACGAACCAGAAATGGAAGGTGGAGTGGAGACCCGCCCGTCAGGTGGTTGGGTAGCCACAAATTCTTGCTGAGGGAAAGGATCAGTAAACATAGCTGGTTGAGTAGAGGCCACATTAGGGGGAGCATGAGGGGAGGCATGTTGTCCGCGCAATGTGGCTTGAGACTCCCACATCTGCAGCATCTGTGGTAAAAGGGGACAATCGTGGGTCTAATGACTGTAAACACCGCAACACAAACAAGTCTTGTTAGTACGAAGAGGCTTGTCTGGCTTGGACTGAGTGCCCTGTTGATGGTTAGCAGTGTTAGGGTCAAAACTTTGAGGATTGGGTCCACGAGTACGAGGGGAAAATTGATTTGGATTGCCTCTCCACCTTCTTTGAGAAGAAGGGGGATTAGTCGCACCCTGCTGTGCAAATACTTGCCCTGAAGGGGGCTGTAGGTGCTGTTGTGGGGGTTGAGGAGGTAAGGGAGGTGGAAGCGCATATGCTGGAGGAGCTGGAATACCAGGCTGCAGATAAGGGTAATGGTTAGGTTGGGTAGCATTGAGGTAAGCAGGAGGTTGGGCAAAAGGAGGAGGCATGCCGTATCTTGGATACATGCTACCGGGAGGGGGAAGAGTGCTAGAGGTGCTGGCCCCTCTGGGAGGGAGACCGTAGCCCATAGGAGGTTGAGCATACGGACGGGAAAGGGCTCCAATGATACCATCGGTGGAATGAGATGCCCTCGGGGCGTTAGCGCCACTGGGCCTGGGGAGGTCAGGAAGGACAATATAAACATAACTAGATTAGGCGTAGATCAGGTCATATTTCAAGGCTATTTGGAGGGCGGCTTCTTCGGTTTGAGGGAAATGGGAGGCGACATCTTTCCCAATGGGAGCTAAGAGAGAGCGAAGGAACCAGTCCATATAGATCCGATCTGTTAGCCATCAGTATTTTTTACATGTTAGTGATGACTATATCTACAGCTGAGTTTTCTAGAAGCTGATTTCCTTATGTCAATATGTCATCTAGAAAACCCTCCTAAAACTTTTTCTGCCCTTCTACTTTTCAGTCCACCCCTGTCGAAATCAAAACCTCATTACCACTATCCTATCTAGCTTCAGCCCTACTGGTCTGCCCATCAGCTTTAAAAGGCAAATCCAAATCTGTTTCAAAAGTCTCCTCTATGTTAGGAAGTGGCGCTTTAAGGCATTTTACCCTTGGCAATCATCAAAAAGCCAAAAAGCCTCCATCTGCTACAGACCTACTATGACTGACCTCCCACTTTGCAAATGAAATTGATAAACAGCTCTAAGTCACGCCACCCACACCCCCTAGGTCTCAGCACTGCATAAACCCCAATCTTAAGCTGATTATTAGGTGTTTTCAGTGTTTTATGGATTCTACAAAGACAGGAAATATAACTTCATCTCAGGAGGAAATTCTTGAATCTACAGTTAGAAGAACAACTGCTTCTAAATGTAACATGAGCCTGAGATATATCTGCAAACAGAGAGTCACTCATCAAGACCTTGCATTTTCCTTCGAGCATGAAAAATCACAGGAAAAGAAGAACACCACTGTCACAGCAAACTGGTAGTTTTTCATGGCCAAGAACCTCCTTCATTTACAAGCAGAGGGTTAGGTCGCCTCCTTCATCTACAAGCAGAGGGCGCTGACCAATATTGACTTAAAGGATTGCAAAAGTCCAGGTTTGTTCTTGACTGAACAGGGAAAGGATAACTCTAGGTTTTCTGAATATGAGTAATGATCATAACAGGGATAGAGTCTGAAGTATGAAAATTCAAAGGAAAACAGAGTTTGGTCTTGTAAAGGAAGTCATGAGAAGTTTTCAAATCATGTGAAATGATGAAACTTTAGAGAGGCATATCATTGGTAAAAACCATTCTGATCATAAGCAACCTGCTTTTCCACAAGACTAAATTGAAGAGATGCTGACAAATCATGTCATCACACAGGCAGAAGAAAGGTTTTTGTTTTTCAAAGGGCGCTGACCTACATAGTCACAGAGACTTTCTTTCAAATAATCTGCCATAAGATGACCAAAGAAAATAATGACATCTCAGTTCCCCTCAAAGCAGTACAGTGAGACAGTGACATTTTGACAAGGGTTTTTCTGAAGCACAGTAGTGGTTGCAAGCAGAGGTGCCAGTATTGATGTTTTTCAAGTTGGTTTCTTACCATCATAATCCAGAAAAACCCTTGTCATGCAGCCTTATCAAATAATCTTCAGATACTTTGCCAAGTAAAGGGCCTCCTCCATTTATGAGCAGATGGCCAAGGCGTTGAGTGTTGTTAAAAAACTGATTGGTCAAAAGGTGCAGTGGAAAGAGACAATGAAAGAAAGCAAAAGTCTGTACACAGGTAAAAGATATTGTTTATGATTCAAATATATTGTTTTTCCTATCCATAGGAAAATGCCTATCAAACTATACCTATAGTGGACAAGAGACACTATTGACTATGCAGGCCATTGATACAAAAAGGGCAGTTTCTTTAGGGGAAGAGGCCACACAGTCACCTCACTGTCACATGCCAAGAAGTTTAAAGGGAATTCCTCTTAAGTAAACAGAGAAATATAGTTTGAATGGATGCAACCAAAAATGGCACTTACAATCAAAGAAGGAGCTCATAAATCGCCTGGAAGCAGAGATTATCAAACAAGTTGGAAAAGGACAAGCCATCTCCTGTTAAGTAACAAAACAGTTTTCAAAGCTTTTCAAACAGTTTTTGAATGGTTTTTTTCTCCTTGTTGAAATATCACCTAAAGGGTCAAGCAGTGGACAGATTTGAAATTAGGGATGATTCTGTTACAAAGAGAGATCACTACACTATGTAAGAAGAGCTGACAACTGTTTGTCAAAGAACCCTGTTTTTCTTGCTTCATATAAAGTTCCCCTTTCAGAATATACATCGCAAGTGATGAAGGCAATTCGAGTTTTGTTCCCAAAATGACATTATAAATAAGTATACCAGTTTATGAATAGACAAAGAAGTGGTTTTGATAGATTGACAGTGTTTTGGGAGGTTAAGACAAATGCAGCTCTCTCATTATTCAAAGAGGGACAGAGATCTCATAAGTGATATAAGCAAAGAAGTATGTGGAAAAGGAGGCACCTTTCTCAAAATAGAGGACCATGATCAAGTCCAAGGAGACCAGCAAGTTTGACACCTGCATTGGAGAAAAAGTTGAAGAAGCAAGTAGACTCCGGGGTTGTCAAAGCAAGTTGACAGTGCAAAACCCTGTCCTTTCAGAAACAAATTAGCATTCAGGTATTTCCTTGAAAAGTTTTAAAGAAGGGTTACTTTGCCTCATAAATATCACCAGCATCATTAAAAACAGTGGCAGAGATGATATGAAGGTTATGGAGTTATTTTTCAAAGTTTGCATTTCGATGTTAAAATTGTCACCAAAGAAACAAAACAAACAAGATTTATCCTTTTGACCAGTGATGGGACAGTCAGATTTTGAACAACCAAATTGATTCCAAATAAAAAAATTCAAATTTTTATGGAAATTAGACTTCCATAGCTTTCCGATGAGCCATCTCAGGCCAAATTTCGACAAAAGGAAGGCATCCAAAAATAGCCTGCAATCAACGCTAGGTTTTTCTGCACCAGCATTCACCATTTTTGACCAGTGATGGGACAGTCAGTTTTTGAAGGATCAAATGGACACCAAATGAAAAAATTCAAGTTGTTCTGAACCTATACTTCCACAAACTCTTCAACGAGCCATTCACAATTTCCACTCGACATTAATCGGGAAGGCATTCAAAAATGACTTACAAATGTACTGCGATTTCGTTAATCTCAGATTCACCGCTTTGACCAAGCATAAGTAAATTTTGAAGGATCAAATGGAAACCAAATGAAAAATTCAAGTTGTCTCCGGAAATTATACTTCCACTAGCTTCCAACGAGCCATCTCGCGCCCAATTCCGACACCGGGAAGGCCTTCAAAAATGGACCGAACACTTGCAATCTATACCTGGAAAAGTGCGCGACGCGCCCGTGCACAAAATTTACAAAGGATACACGTTGCGCGACGGCTCCGTAGAAAGGGCCCGCGGCACTCAGAAATGGTAAAAAATTCACTTAGAAACCTTAAAAAAACTCTTTGCAGAGCTGCTCAACTCCTCAAAAAGCTTCATCATCGGTTTCAAGGTATTCAATGTGCCCTTTTGCTTTGTTTAGATCACCAAGAGAGGGTGGATAGTTTGGTATAAAGAAAAATCAAGACTTGTGGTGTTTTATGTTGGCTAGTGGTGAAGCTTTCAAGAAGGTTAAATTTGCATTGGTATGAATAACCACTAAAATTTCCCTCAAAACTAGGATGAAACAGAGTCAGAATTTGTCAGCTATATGCATTGTTTAAAGTAAGAGGGAAGGTTAAGGATCGTAAAGTGAAGGCAATATACCTGTTTTCAAATAAACAGTAAGAATCCCATAAATTATTTTGCCTTTTTAAGATTTTCCTCTCTGTCAGCAAGGCCAAACAGTGTTTAAGTTTTAATCCCACAAAGCATAACCAGTGAAGAAACTGCCATTATAAGTTGGAAGTGTCTTTTGTCAAGCTGTGTGCAAGGAGCAGTAGAGTATAGAGAAAGCAGTGTTTTGTGTAAAAGGAGTTTCTTATGGTTTGAATGATACAAGATTATTTGTGACATCATAGAAACACAATAAACTCTGCCACTTAGCCCTATGTACAAGTGACTTTTTACTGTGGGAATGCACTGTGATTGACTGTGTTTATAATGGTTGATTTTATTGGATTAAGTGGCCTAAAAAGAGAGCAGTGTTGTTGAATCAAAAGGCTTTTTGTTTTTGCCTTCCTCTAAGAAAACAACGCTGTCTTATTACCTCAAAAAATCAAAAGCAGGGCACCCCTACTACAAAAGCACAGAAGAGGTCACTTGGACTATGTTTATATGGATAAACATATATTGGTGAGCTGCATATGAGGGGTTAATGTTTTGATCAAAGAGGAGCTTCTCGACATTGAACTGCTACAGGTTTTTGTTACCACAATACAAAAACATTTTTAAAACTCTGTTACCATATATATAAACTGTGTTTTTTTTTTGCTGTGTGGATATCCATTGTTTAAAACTGTGGTGTAGTGTTGGAAATACTGATTGAATGGCATACTAAGAGGAGAAGAAAAGTCTTGAACTTAGGAGGCTGTGTTTTTCCCCCCTCTAAAAAGACAAAGGCGTCTTATGTCCTCAAAACATCACAAAGCAAAGTACCCTCACACAGGAAAGTCACTTTGACTATGTTTATCCTTGTTGACTGTGTATTCATTGGCTGATCGATATACAAAGATAAGTGGAAGGTATTATTTGGAAGAAGCAAGAATCTTATACCCAGGGACGGCATCACACACAACAATTGAAACCATGGTTGCCTTGACCAAAACAGTGACTGACATAGAAGATAGAATTTTGATTTGCAGCATGACAGTGATGAGAAAGGGCAACCAAGAGATGATACACAGCAGATTCACAATGAAGGCAAGCAAATACGGAACATGGATCGTGAAGGGCATTCTTCAAAGCATGTACTATCTGCCTCTCCTAGGCAAGGGGCCATGACTTCTTCACCAAAGCCAGAATGCCAAACATCAAAGAAGAAAACCCAAGAGAAGCTGAAGGAGGCTACAGGGAAGCGCCTGGCACGGAAAGTGAGAAAAGACACTTCAGGACTTCATATTTTGGCTTCTGCTTCAGAAAATATTTCCAAGGACCCTTGAGGGTCATGCGTGCCAATTTTGGGCCCATTTCGGCAACTTTTTGTTTTTTGGCATTTTTTGGGTTTTTGGTCGAAAACTCATAATTTCGCCATTTCAGTTTGAGGAATTGTCAAGGGAGGAGGATGACATCGATAGATGCCATAATTCTATGAGCAGGTCTCCAGCGATTTTCAGGGCATTTGGAGATCATTCGCCCCCCCAAATTGGCGAAAAACACCCTCTTTTTGCACATTCTGCCAGCCATATCAGCAGTCTGCTATTTCCTGGCTTTTTACACACAGGTACAGTTTTGAATGACTTATAGGCCTCGGATTGAGATGGTTTTAGTTGCGCCGGAAAGTAGACACAGAGAGCTTTCCAGCAAGCCCTCATGAGCCTCATTTTGACATCGGGAAGGCTGCCTATTGCATCCAGCAAGTCAGGGGACCTTTTTCAGGCATAAATATGAAGTATTTTTGTAATTTTTGAACCTCAAAAATCTGCTTTTCCCAAATGTGTGTTAAGCTATTTTTATCCTTGGGAAATGATGTAAAGTCAATATAATTTCCGTTTTTAGCATTTTTTTAGATATTTTATGGGATATTTTGTGCCTTGGGCTTTGCAAAGCCTCAAGGACAAGTTTAGATATTTTGACTTGGCCAATGGGATAGCTAGTTGCTCCATGAGGTTTTCCTCCTTCAAGCCTATTTATTCCATGGGTTTCATTGTAAAACAGAGGCTGAACTTGAGAGAAGAATTAATACATTGGTCATATGAGCTTTGAAGAATACACTTGTGTTATGATTTTTGGACTGCCTCTTGGATGCTTTTGAGGAGTGATGAAGGATTGGTGATGGATTCCATGACATGGTAGAATGGTATAGTTTTTCTTGCTATGTTTTTGTCTTCTAGTTTTCATTAATAATCCATGCTTCTTGCTGCTATAGATCAGTAGAGATTAGTTTTGAGATATGCCCATGGAGGCACCTCAAAATTCCTGAATCTTCATAGCTTGATGTTTTCTTCTTCCTTTGTTATGCTAAAGAATTCTTAACTGCTCTTTAGTAACCTAAGGATAATGTTTGCTAGTTTTATTTACAAGTTCTATGCATATTGAGTAGGATGTATGGTGTGCCCTACCTACCTATAAGTTGTCCATAGTTCTGTCCATAAAAATTTCTCTTTGACTGATTTGTTGATCATTTTGTTGAACCAAGGAGGCCTAGTCCCGATCTAGCCCTTTGCCTAAAACTATGAAAGCTTGTTTGTCAAAGTGCCCAATGACTTAGAGACTATGTTTAGGCGTTCCAGCATAGTTTATGAGTTGTTAGTTTGTCTTATTTGTTTTCCCCAAAGTCTGATAGCCATTTCCCGAAGTTAGAGGGTCTTATACCTCTATGTATGGCTGGAATGTTTGATTTCTATGTATTAATTAGCTCATAGTTGCATTTAGCATGATTAATGGCTTGCTATAACATGTTTATGTCTGCTATAAACTAGTTACACTTGAAATCCCTTTTCTTTCACAAACTTGTTGTCCATTTAACCCATTTTGCCCAAAGATCCCTTCTACCGTGAATCAAATTGGCCCTACAGCAGCCTTACATCATCATCTCATAGCTTCCTTGACCTGTTTGACCCCATAGCCCAGTTTATCTACATCTTGTTATCCAGTTTATGTCTTTGATCAGTTTTATCCCTCACGAACTTAAAAAACCCCAAAAAATCAAAAACTCACTTCATAACTAGCCTAATATCAAAACACCATAAGCAAACACACCGACATCTTTTACACATATAGAGAGAGCCCTCTCTGAGTCCAGGAAGGCTAGGTCCTTGGGCTCCAAAGCTTGGTTTGATGTTACATCGTCATTTGGCTCGCCAATCGGCCAAATCACGGGACACTAACATAATGGCGATCACGGTGGGACTTTGAGTATTAAACAAACTTAGTTTCCCTAATCTTTAGAGACTTTTGAGAATATTAGTTGGCTGACTTATCCCACCGCTCACTAACATAATGGTGATCACGGTGGGACGTTGAGTCAAAACATCCTAGGTATCCCTTAGGAACTCTCAAAATCTCAGTCAAACTTAGAAGAGTATAATCTGGTTGTCTCACCATCCTAGAAAAATGATGACTCAGCTGTAGGACACTCTTCCAAACCTCAGGACTACATAAAACTCAGAAAAACCACAAAAAAAAAAACTCCCTTAGATTGGTTTTTGTCAGTATTGGTGGTGGACCATACACATATACCTCAAAACAACTAAAAATCCACCTGGCGACTCCACTAGCCTCCAGTAGGCCTTACTACCTTGCTAAATTTTAGAATTCCATCCGATTTAGCCACCTCATCGCCAACCTAACATAATGGCGATCATGGTGGGACCCTGAGTAACAAAAAACTTAGTTTCCCTCATCTTTAGAGACCTTTAAGAATACTATATGATTGACTTATCCCACTGCTCACTAACATAGTGACACTCACAGTAGGACCTTCTGAGTTAGTGACAATCTAAGTACACCTTAGTAACTCTTGAAGTCTCAATCAAGCTTAGTAAATTTAGATATTGTCTGAAGGGTAGAAAATAGCTCTTTCACCATCTTAGCAAAATGATGAGTCAGTTATAGAAAACTCTTCCAAACCTTGTAGGCACATAAAACTCAAAAAACCCCAAAACACTCCCTTAGATTGGTTTTTGTCAATATTGGTGGTGGACCATACAAGTATACCTCAAAACAACTGACAATCCACCTGGCGACTCCACTAACTTCTAGTAAGCCTTACTATTTTTCAAAACTCTAGGCTACTATCCGATAGACCTATCCCACCGCTTACTAACATAGCGGGAGATGGTGGGACACTGAGTACATGATAGTCCCGCAAACTCTTATAGAATTTTTGGTCCTTTAGGTACCATAAACAAGCAAGCAGTCCATAGACCCATTTTTTAGAGTAAACTCTTTTTGTTCTCATCACCCTAGCAAAGTGTTGAAACAAGTCTAGGATACTTTAAAAAACCATAGGCTACACATAAAACTCATAAAATCCAAAAACATTCTCAGATTAGTTACTGGTGGTGGACCATAGCTATCTTCACAAAAACAACCCAGTTCCACCTGGCGACTCCACTAATCCATCCCTTTTATTTTTGACCATCCTTCGCCTTAGTATAACTTTAGAGAAACCACTCATCCAGAAACATTCACCAATACCATTCTCTCTAAACTCTGGATCTGAAATCTGGCTTCACGAAGAATCAACACCAGATCCCATCCAGACCCAAATCCCCCTATCATAGTAGATGACCCAGAGAAGATTCTGTGGCAAGCTTCCGAAACTGACCATCTAGCTACTGGTAGATCCATCCGTAGAACAAGATCTGTACCTAAACATCGCACTATCCTACTAGATTCACCTTTGGAACTAGAGTCATCACAAACTCTTCCCAGGAGAAAATCATATAGTAAGATAAACTTTGACGATCTTGAACCCCTATTCAAACCACCTCCGCTCATCCCACTAGTCCTCATCTTGTACATCATCCATTAGCTCCTGTCATGGCAGCCTGGTACGCACCTTTGGGGTTGCCACCGCCCTTGGCTCCTCTCCCAAATAAATATCAAGGCAAAATCCCACACTTTACCAGAGAAGACACCACCACAGCTCAACAGCATGTAAGTAGGATTAGCGATGCTTTTGAATACATGGAAGTACACGACGAAACCGTCAGAATGAGAATATTCGCCCAAAGCCTGGGTGGAGAACCCAAAACATGGTTTAAAAGCTTGCCTCCAAACAGCATCCACAACATCCTAGAACTCTGCCAAGTCTTCACGAACAAGTGGGAAGTCTAAAGGAACCTTATTCAAATCCTGTCAGAATATAACAACCTAAAACGGGAAAATGGGGAAAGTGTCCAGGCATACTGCACTAGGTTCAACAATGTGTATAACGCCCTCCCACCTCACTTCAAACCCCCACTCAGTTTAATCTTGGAAAAATTCCCCAAGGGTTTTGATCCAGACATGACATATCATCTGAGAGACAAGGATCCCCCTACCCTAGAGGAAATGCAACAAATAGCCATAAAAACAGAAGCCAACTTAGCAGAAAAAAGAGCCAGGACTAGATTAGAAGGAAAAGTCCCATATAGAGATAAGGTCTCCACTTCATCTCCTTCCCTAGATCCTAGAATAGATGACCTGATAAAATCCATGACAAAGATGTGGGAAAAAATGAGTGAAAAAGCACCTCCTAGGGACAACCAACCAAACCCTCAAAACCAGAAACAAGGCTTTAGAAAAGATCAGTCTCAAAATAAACCAAGAGGAAATGATCAGCAGATCAGACCATCCTTCAGTGAGAATTATGTTGATGAAAAGAATAAGGATACTGCACCCATTGATGAAAATCATTGGAAACTCATAGGTTCTGATAACGAGAGTAAGGTTTACCCCACAGCAGAAGAGCAAGAGTTATGCTCCCCAAGTCAGGACGAAACCGACTATGAATATCTCGAAGATCCTGCCATAGATTTTCAGAATGCCATTATAGAAGCTCATAGGCAGTATAACCTTAGAAGCAGAAAAAACCAAGACCACTCCAAGAAGGGTAGCCCTGACACTGCTAAAACCTCTGACACCATCCCTAAAAAAGCCATGAATAGCAACAAAATTGTGGCCAAGAAAATTGACCAAAACAAGGATAAAGCTATTCAAACAACTCTTAGCTCAGATACTCTTAGCACCTCTACAAAAACCCCCGAAGTAACGGTGTCAAACAAAGTCCCGAATCAGAGTCAGCAAATTAAGAGCATAGAAAAGGTCATGTCCGAAAAAGCTGAAACAAATCTACCCAAACTACAAACTCCTTTTAGTTTCGAAGGGGAAGTTTCCGAAATAAAAATTACCATACCCCTTACTGAGCTAATAACTGTAGATAGGTATAGATCTCAAATTTTCAAATTTTTTGACATAGGGAATGAGGCAGATACTTTAAATCTAACTGACGACAAACCCAAGCTCTTATTCGGCCCGAAAATAGAAGGTCAATACCAAGAAGGATCTGTTTCTCCTTTCTATGTAAGCCTGAACATACGGGACAAGATATTACATAATGCCATGTTAGATTCTGGTGCCTCCCATAACCTCATGCCTAAAGCAGTCATGGAAAACCTAAGACTAGAAGTAACTCAACCCTACAAAAACATGTATTCCTTTGACTCAAGTCAGGTCAAATGTTTAGGCCTAATAAAGAACCTAGAGGAATGCTCTAAAGACACTATCAGCCATTTTGAAATCATAGATTCTGAAATGAAAGAAGAATCAAAACCTGTAGGATCTCTACCTTTATGCTGGGAGTCATTTGAGTTCATAAAAGCAAATTGGCCCCCTGAACATCTATCAGAAAAAACTCATGAATTACATGATAACTATCCTCAACATCACAAAGAATTGGTTAAAGATGAAAACAAGCAAGAAATGAAAGAGAATCCACAGGATCTCTCTAAGGACATGAGTGATGATTCATCATCTCTCATAGGTGAAGCCCAAAAATACATTCATCCTTTAAATCAGATTTCCCAAGAGAAACAGGATTGTTGTGGAGAGAGGAAAATGCCTCCCTTTTTAACTGAAGAGGAAATAGATCAACTTATAAACATACAGATAGCCTCTGAATCTTCCCATAACCACAACTTTTCTAATCTTTCTCCTGTTTATCTTGCATATCATAAGTCAAAAATTAGATTTGTAAATCAATTTGAAGAAAAGAAATCTGATAGTCCAATATGCATGGTTGATGAGATTAATTATAATGATGATTTTCCAAGGTTTGATCAATATTTTGATTATGATGATGATTTCCAAACAGAAGCTAACTTTGCAGAAAACTCAGTTTTTGATTTTTGGGAGGAAGCTCAGTTTCATAAATTTGAGAAAATTAAGCAGCCATTACCGGTCATCTATGACACTCATGAGGAGAACCTTGAGAGTTTAGAAGTAAGTGAAGAGTCTTGGACTCTTTGCTCTACTTCACTTCAGCCCGTCAGAGATAACATGCACATGATTGGAAATCAACAGTTTTTCAGCTTTGATGATGAGTTTGAGGAAGATGATGAAATCCTCGAGTAGGTTGTAAATGAGAAGCCTTTTCCTGAAATAGTTGAAGAAATCATTTTGGACATGGAATCTTCCTTAACTCCAGATTTGCAGCCACCAAGTTCCATTGAGTTACAAATTACAGATGAAGAAGTAGAGGTTAATAAACACATGGGAGTTGTCACACTGTCCTTTCAAGATAATTTACTGTCAAAGTGTATCCTTGTTCATCAACCTGATGACCTTCGCACAGTTTTCAGTCCACTTAATCAGAACACATCAGCTTGGAAAGAAAACTACACTACAATACATGATGAGTCTGATAGTTCGAGTGATCATGAGGAAGAGTTGTTTTACCAGGGGGGTCCCAAATATAGCCAAGTGGAAGAAAGAGTAGTCCTGAATGAAGCCTATATCTCAAAACCTCTAGATCAGGTATTATTCCAAGATCCATTTGTTGTTTTCCTTGAGAAGTCTGAAAGAGTAGCCTTGAATGAAGCCTATATCTCAAAACCTCTAGATCAGGTATTATTCCAAGATCCATTTGTTGTTTTCCTTGAGAAGCCTGAAAGAGTAGTGGGTTTTATCATGAACAAGTTGCTACCAAGAATAAGAAAAAGCTTAAGCACTACTGTCCAGAAACAAACCAAATGGGAGTGGCCTTTTCATTATTTCTGCATCATGAAAGAACTAAACCAGAATCACCCATGTGAGCATCTACTTGACTGGTTGCATTGGAAAATAGAGTTCACCAAACAAATGTCTATCGTGTACAGATTAGATTAGGATAGAAAGACAACAATAGAAAATAAGCTTAGCCTGTGAGCACCTTTTCATTTGTAGTTTGTTTGAAGAAAAAGTGAAAAAGCAGAAAATACAAAAAACAGTGAAAAGTAGAAAAAGAGGGCATTTTCTAAAAAGCAGTGGTAAGGCCCCATGTTCCAAAAAATAGTCCTTCGGAAAGCACGCAAGTCTAAATGCCGCTACTAGTACTTCAATGTCTTGTTCAGCTATCTAGCCTAATCATAGCTGAGCATGTTTAAATTTATTTGCTGATAAGTTAGTGAGTGAAAAAGATGGTCAACATTGTGTAAGATTGACTTATCACAGAGTATATATTAGGGAGAGATTCTGGTTCCACCTGCCTAAAATAGAACCAAAGAGAGAAGCGAGGGATGAAAAACACATTGTACATCTTAGCCCCGCTTGTCTAGTTTCCTTTTGTTGCAAAATAAAATTTGTGTGCAGCTTGTCTTTATGCCGCAAATGCATGACAAATCAGACTGCCTAATCCTGATTTGATCATTTTTGAATTTCATGTTGTAGATTAGAGAATGAAATCCTGTCAAACCGCTTAATCTTGACAGTCGATCTAGTTTTAGGTAGAGAAATGAAGGAGTTCATCAGCTTAATCTGAACTCCCGGCAGATATAAGAGTAGAAATAGATAGGTTCATTTTGCAAAAAGAAAAATATACATTGTCAAAAGGCTGTTAGTTCAAATGCGCCAAAGAGAAGAAAAAATGTTAGGAAAGATAGTGGGGTAGGTAGAAGTATCATTGATGTTAACCATGCTGTCACTTTTCAGAAATAACATCAAAAGAAGGGTAAATTTGCGCCAATGGATAAGGCACTGGTCTTCATAAGCCAAAGATCTGAATTCTGGACACCTCCTGACGAGGAGCTGCCCTCCCCAAATGGAGCCACTGTTAGCCATCAGTATTTTTTACATGTTAGTGATGACTATATCTACAACTGAGTTTTCTAGAAACTGATTTCCTTATGTCAATATGTCATCTAGAAAACCCTCCTAAAACTTTTTTTGCCCTTCTACTTTTCAGTCCACCCCTGTCGAAATCAAAACCTCATTACCACTATTCTATCTAGCTTCAGCCCTACTGGTCTGCCCATCAGCTTTAAAAGGCAAATCCAAATCTGTTTCAAAAGTCTCCCCTATGTTAGGAAGTGGCGCTTTAAGGAATTTTACCCTTGGCAATCATCAAAAAGCCAAAAAGCCTCCATCTGCTACAGACCTACCATGACTGGCCTCCCACTTTGCAAATGAAATTGACAAACAGCTCTAAGTCGCGCCACCCACACCCCCTAGGTCTCAGCACTGCATAAACCCCAATCTCAAGCTGATTATTAGGTGTTTTAAGTGTTTTATGGATTCTACAAAGATAGGAAATATAACTTCATCTCAGGAGGAAATGCTTGAATCTATAGTTAGAAGAACAACTGCTTCTAAATGTAACATGAGCCTGAGATATATCTGCAAACAGAGAGTCACTCATCAAGACCTTGCATTTTCCTTCCAGCATGAAAAATCACAGGAAAAGAAGAACACCACTGTCACAGCAAACTGGTAATTTGTCATGGCCAAGAACCTCCTTCATTTACAAGCAGAGGGTTAGGGCACCTCCTTCATATACAAGCAGAGGGCGCTGGCCAATATTGACTTAAAGGATTGCAAAATTCCAGGTTTGTTCTTGACTGAACAGTGAAAGGATAACTCTAGGTTTTCTGAATATGAGTAATGATCATAACAGGGATAGAGTCTGAAGTATGCAAATTCAAAGGAAAAAAGAGTTTTTTCTTGTAAAGGAAGTCATGAGAAGTTTTCAAATCATGTGAAATGATGAAACTTTAGAGAGGCATATCATTGGTAAAAACCATTCTGATCATAAGCAACCTGCTTTTCCACAAGACTAAATTGAAGAGATCCTAACAAATCATGTCATCACACAGGCAGAAGAAAGGTTTTTGTTTTTCAAAGGGCGCTGACCTACATAGCCACAGAGAATTTCTTTCAAATAATCTGTCATAAGATGACCAAAGCAAATAATGACATCTCAGTTCCCCTCAAAGCAGTACAGTGAGACAGTGACATTTTGACTAGGGTTTTTCTGAAGCACAGTAGTGGTTGCAAGCAGAGGTGCCAGTATTGATGTTTTTCAAGTTGGTTGCTTACCATCATAATCCAGCAAAACCCTTGTCATGCAGCCTTATCAAATAATCTTCAGATACTTTGCCAAGTAAAGGGCCTCCTCCATTTATGAGCAGATGGCCAAGGCGTTGAGTGTTGTTAAAAAACTGATTGGTCAAAAGGTGCAGTGGAAAGAGACAATGAAAGAAAGAAAAAGTCTGTACACAGGTAAAAGATATTGTTTATGATTCAAATATATTGTTTTTCCTATCCATAGGAAAATTCCTGTCAAACTATACCTATAGTGGACAAGAGACAATATTGACTATGCAGGCCATTGATACAAAAAGGGCAGTTTCCTTAGGGGAAGAGGCCACACAGTCACCTCACTGTCACATGCCAAGAAGTTTAAAGGGAATTCCTCTTAAGTAAACAGAGAAATATAGTTTGAATGGATGCAACAAAAAATGGCACTTACAATCAAAGAAGGAGCTCATAAATCACCTGGAAGCAGAGATTATCAAACAAGTTGGAAAAGGACAAGCCATCTCCTGTTAAGTAACAAAACAGTTTTCAAAGCTTTTCAAACAGTTTTTGAATGGTTTTTTTTTTTTCCTTGTTGAAATATCACCTAAAGGGTCAAGCAGTGGACAGATTTGAAATTAGGGATGATTCTGTTACAAAGAGAGATCACTGCACTATGTAAGAAGAGCTGACAACTGTTTGTCAAAGAACCCTGTTTTTCCTGCTTCATATAAAGTTCCCCTTTCAGAATATACATCGCAAGTGATGAAGGAAATTCGAGTTTTTTTCCCAAAACGACATTATAAATAAGTATACCAGTTTATGAATATACAAAGAAGTGGTTTTGATAGATTGACAGTGTTTTGGGAGCTTAAGACAAATGCAGCTTTCTCATTATTCAAAGAGGGACAGAGATCTCATAAATGATATAAGCAAAGAAGTATGTGGAAAAGAAGGTGCCTTTCTCAAAACAGAGGACCATGATCAAGTCCAAGGATACCAGCAAGTTTGACACCTGCATTGGAGAAAAAGTTGAAGAAGCAAGTAGACTTCGGGGTTGTCAAAGCAAGTTGACAGTGCAAAACCATGTCCTTTCAGAAACAAATTAGCATTCAGGTATTTCCTTGAAAAGTTTTAAAGAAGGGTTACTTTGCCTCATAAATATCACTAGCATCATTAAAAACAGTGGCAGAGATGATATGAAGGTTATGGAGTTATTTTTCAAAGTTTGAATTTCGGTGTTAAAATTGTCACCAAAGAAACAAAACAAATAGGATTTATCCTTTTGACCAGTGATGGGACAGTCAGATTTTGAACAACAAAATTGATTCCAAATGAAAAAATTCAAATTGTTATGGAAATTATACTTCCATAGCTTTCCGATGAGCCATCTCGGGCCAAATTTCGACAAAAGGAAGGCATCCAAAAGTAGCCTGCAATCAACGCTATGTTTTTCTGCACCAGCATTCACCATTTTTGACCAGTGATGGGACAGTCAGTTTTTGAGCACCCAAATGGACACCAAATGAAACAAATCAAGCATATTTGGAAAGTATACTTCTCTATATTTCAAACAAGCCATCTCGGGCCCAATTCCGACACCAGGAAGGCATTCAAAAATGACCTACAAACAGCTCGATGCATTTCTGCACCAGGATTCACCAGTTTTGACCAGTGTTGGGAAAATAAATTTTTGAAGGATCAAATGGACACCAAATGAAAAAATTCAAGTTGTTCCGCCGGAAATTAGACACGAAAAGCTTTCCAACGAGCCATCTCGCTGAGGACGACAGGAAGGCCTTCAAAATGGTTTGCAAACTTGGGTGACACTTACCGGAAAAGTCTTGTGTGGCACTTTGTGCACAAATTTTACAAAGGGATACAGCACTGCGCGACGGCGCTGTGCAACCAGCGGCACTCACCAATGAAAATGGTCCAAAATTTGCCTAAAAACCTTCAAAAACTCTTTCTATAGCTGCTCAACTCTTCAAAAGAGAATCATCATCGGTTTCAAGGTATTGATATTGCCGTTTGCTTTGTTAAGATCACCAGAGAGGGTGGATAGTTTGGTCTAAAGAAAAATAAGACTTGTGAGTGTGACTAATTGGTGAAGCTTTAAAGAGGTTAAATTTGCATTGATATGAACTTTCTTCAAGATTTTTCCCTCAAAACTAGGATGACCATGAGTCGGAAATTTGTGTTATATGCATTGTTTAAGTAACGAGGAAGGTTAAGGATCGTAAAGTAAAGGCAATATACCTATTTTCAAATAAAAAGTAAGCATCCCATAAATGATTTTTCCTTTTTTTTAAAGATTTTCCTCTGTGTCAGCAAGGCCAAACAATGTTTAAGTTTTAATCCCACAAAGCATAACCAGTGAAGAAAATTCCATTATAAGTTGGAAGTGTCTTTTGTCAAGCTGTGTGCAAGGAGCAGTAGAGTATAGAGAAAGCAGTGTTTTGTGTAAAAGGAGTTTCTTATGGTTTGAAAGATACAAGATTATTTGTGACATGATAGAAACATAATAAACTCTGCCACCTAGCCCTATGTACAAGTGAATTTTTACTGTGGGAATGCACTAAGTTTGACTATGTTCATATTGATTGAGTTTATTGGATTAAGTGGCCTGAAAAGAGAGCAGTGTTGTTGAATCAAAAGGCTTTTTGTTTTTGCCTTCCTCTAAAAAGACAAGGTTGTCTTATTGCCCCAAAACATCAAAAGCAGGGCACCCATACTACAAAGCACAGAAGAGATCACTTGGACTGTGTTTATATGGATAAACATATATTGGTGAGCTGCATATGAGGGGTTAATGTTTTGATCAAAGAGGAGCTTCTCGACATTGAACTGCTACAGGTTTTTGTTACCACAATACAAAAACATTTTTAAAACTCTGTTACCATATATATAAACTGTGCTTTTTTTTTGCTGTGTGGATATCCATTGTTTAAAACTGTGGTGTAGTGTTGGAAATACTGATTGAAGGGCATACTAAGAGGAGAAGAAAAGTCTTGAACTTAGGAGGCTGTGTTTTGCCCCCCTCTAAAAAGACAAAGGTGTCTTATGTCCTCAAAACATCACAGAGCGAAGTACCCTCACACAGGAAAGTCACTTTGACTATGTTTATCCTTGTTGACTGTGTATTCATTGGCTGATCGATATACAAAGCTAAGTGGAAGGTATTATTTGGAAGAAGCAAGAATCTTATACCCAGGGACGGCATCACACACAACAATTGAAACCATGGTTGCCTTGACCAAAACAGTGACTGACATAGAAGATAGAATTTTGATTAGCAGCATGACAGTGATGAGAAAGGGCAACCAAGAGATGATACACAGCAGATTCACAATGAAGGCAAGAAAATACGGAACATGGATCATGAAGGGCATTCTTCAAACCATGTACTATCTGCCTCTCCTAGGCAAGGGGCCATGACTTCTTCACCAAAGCCAGAATGCCAAACATCAAAGAAGAAAACCCAAGAGAAGCTGAAGGAGGCTACAGGGAAGCGCCTGGCACGGAAAGTGAGAAATGACACTTCAGGACTTCATATTTTGGCTTCTGCTTCAGAAGATATTTCCAAGGACCTTTGAGGGTCATGCGTGCCAATTTTGGGCCCATTTCGGCAACTTTTTGTTTTTTGGCATTTTTTGGGTTTTTGGTCGAAAACTCATAATTTCGCCATTTCAGTTTGAGGAATTGTCAAGGGAGGAGGATGACATCGATAGATGCCATAATTCTATGAGCAGGTCTCCAGCGATTTTCAGGGCATTTGGAGATCATTCGCCCCCTCAAATTGGCGAAAAACACCCTCTTTTTGCACATTCTGCCCGCCATATCAGCAGTCTGCTATTTCCTGGCTGTTTACACACAGGTACAGTTTTGAATGACTTTTAGGCCTCGGATTGAGATGGTTTCAGTTGCGCCGGAAAGTAGACACAGAGAGATTTCCAGAAAGCCCTCATGAGCCTCATTTTGACATCGGGAAGGCTGCCTATTGCATCCAGCAAGTCAGGGGACCTTTTTCAGGCATAAATATGAAGTATTTTTGTAATTTTTGAACCTCAAAAATCTGCTTTTCCCAAATGTGCGTTAAGCTATTTTTATACTTGGGAAATGATGTAAAGTCAATATAATTTCCGTTTTTAGTAGTTTTTAGATATTTTATGGGATATTTTGTGCCTTGGGCTTTGCAAAGCCTCAAGGACAAGTTTAGATATTTTGACTTGGCCAATGGGATAGCTAGTTTCTCCATGAGGTTTTCCTCCCTCAAGCCTATTTATTCCATGGGTTTCATTGTAAATCGGAGGCTGAACTTGAGAGAAGAATTAATACATTGGTCATATGAGCTTTGATGAATACACTTGTGTTATGATTTTTGGACTGCCTCTTGGATGCTTTTGAGGAGTGATGAAGGATTGGTGATGGATTCCATGACATGGTAGAATGGTATAGTTTTTCTTGCTATGTTTTTGTCTTCTAGTTTTCATTCATAATCCATGCTTCTTGCTACTATAGATCAGTAGAGATTAGTTTTGAGATATGCCCATGGAGGCACCTCAAAATTCCTGAATCTTCATAGCTTGATGTTTTCTTCTTCCTTTGTTATGCTAAAGAATTCTTAACTGCTCTTTAGTAACCTAAGGATAATGTTTACTAGTTTTATTTACAAGTTCTATGCATGTTGAGTAGGATGTATGGTGTGCCCTGCCTACCTATAAGCTGTCCATAGTTCTGTCCATAAAACTTTCTCTTTGACTGATTTGCTGATCATCTTGTTGAACCAAGGAGGCCTAGTCCCGATCTAGCCCTTTGCCTAAAACTATGAAAGCTTGTTTGTCAAAGTGCCCAATGACTTAGAGACTATGTTTAGGCGTTCTGGCGTAGTTTATGAGTTGTTAGTTTGTCTTATTTGTTTTCCCCAAAGTCTGATAGCCATTTCCCAAAGTTAGAGGGTCTTATACCTCTATGTATGGCTGAAATGTTTGATTTCAATGTTTTAATTAGCTCATAGTTACATTTAGCATGATTAATGGCTTGCTATAACATGTTTATGTCTACTATCAACTAGTTACACTTGAAATCCCTTGTCTTTCACAAACTTGTTGTCCATTTAATCCATTTTTCCCAAAGATCCCTTCTACCGTGAATCAAATCGGCCCTACAGCAGCCTTACATCATCACCTCATAGATTCCTTGACCTGTTTGACCCCATAGCCCAGTTTATCTACATCTTGTTATCCAGTTTATGTCTTTGATCAGTTTTATCCCTCACGAACTTAAAAAACCCCAAAAAATCAAAAACTCACTTCATAACTAGCCTAATATCAGAACACCGTAAGCAAACACACCGACATCTTTTACACATATAGAGAGAGCCCTCTCTGAGTCCAGGAAGGCTAGGTCCTTGGGCTCCAAAGCTTGGTTTGATGTTACATCGTCATTTGGCTCGCCAATCGGCCAAATCATGGGACACTAACACGATCTTCGAATGGGGGAGCTCGACATAAGCTGTGTCTTCGTCGCCATTCCTGAACATGGGTAGAAAGGCGGGTCGAAGATGTTTGCTTAAAGGAAGTCAAGAGCTCCGTACCGGTATCGTATCGGAGAAGGAGATGGAAGTAAGATAGAAAGGCTTGGGAAATGGTCATAAAGGTGGTATGGGAAGAGGTGGTATGGGAAGAGGTGGCTTGGTCGACATACCATTTAGAAGCTTCGCCGGTAAGCGTGCGTTGGAACAAACGAAGATAGATGGAGTCATCGGTAATGGAATTGGAGGAACACCACATGTGGAAAGATCGGACATGATTGGTTGGATCTTCTCCAGCAAGGCCTTCGAACTTAGGGATGTCGGAGGGGAGCTTGGTTGGCATAGCAGGCCAACCAACATCGTGGCGAATAGGGTCATTGATCAACTGATTGAAATCGAGGAGGATGAGGCCTGCAATGTACGACAGCAAGGGTATGGCCGAGGTAGTTCCTGTGGTGGTTCCGCTAGTAGTAGGTCCGGCATTAGGGCCTGGAGGACCACTAGCGTTAAGCCCTAGACCAGACATGGTGAAGGTGATAGGGGGAGAACCAGGAGGAGAAGGAGAACCCGATGAATCAGGAGAGGAGTCGGAGTGCGGACTCGGAGGAGGACTGGCTCGACGATGGGGGGTCGTAGTAGGTCAATCGACCGAAAACTGAGGGTGACGGCCAAGAAGTCTCCAGGAAAGGTGCCTTGGGGGCACAATGATGACAGGAAGAAGGAAACTGACAGGGGCAGAAAGGGACAGAATCAAGTGAGTTCAAGGGCAGAAAAGATGCAGTGACAATTGATTTTAGAGTCTTTTCCAGGCGGTGTTAACCAGGCGCTTCTTCACTTAGGGTCAGTGTGTGGCATGCGTTAATTTTAATTTTTAAACCCTTTCCGTTTTGAGAGCAAGAAAAAAGTGTGCTGCGTAACTGAAAATAAATCTGCAGAGAACAGTATATAATGCTGAAATAACAAAAAATTAACAACTACTTGTGCATCTATCTAACCCAAGAAGGTGGGTCTCTCAAAACTAATCTAAAAAAGGGGAAAAATCTAGGCAAAACACATGGAAAAGAGGCCAATAGATCTAAGGTCAAAAGGGACAGGGATCTAAAGGATAAAGCTGCTGAAAAGAGGTGCAGATCACAGCCAAGAGACAGAGGCAAGGTGGCTGGAAAAAGGGAGGAAATCAGCAAAAAGAGAAAAGGACAGGAAGGAGGTCCTAAAGAGAGGTCCAAACAAAATGACAAGAGGTGATTTGAAAGGAATAAAGGCTGATTTAAAGGGGTCTAAAAAGGAGGTATCAGATTTGGAAAAAGGGAGGCTGAAACTCTAAAAAACAGACGCCTGAAGCAGCTAAAACTCTTCCACCAAAACTGGAGGGTAATGAAGCCCTAGGGGGCTAGGTTCCCACTTAGATGAGCAAAACAGATCAGGAATAGGTCAAAACGGGCTGAGACAGAGGCTGGAAAACCCTGACAGAAGCTTCAGAAAAACCCAGAAAAAATTGCAGAAAAACAGCTGAAAAACTGGCAGGTCGCAGGTTCTGACCTGTTTTCAGTGCAGGTCGCAGAAAATGGGCAGAAAAGTGTGACCTGGAGGTCCAGGTCGCAGTTTTTGGGCTGAAAAGTGTGACCCCCCGCTCCGGTTGTCTCGGCGGCAGATTTTCGGAAAAGTTGCCGTCTCAGTTGCGGCTGATGTTAGTCACCTACGCAATAGGGCCAGAAACACGCGGAAGTTAAAAATTTTAATGTTTTAGGATTTTATGTGAGAAAAAAAACATGAAAATAGGAAAAATAAATAGCTAAAAAGAAACCCTAGGGTCTGAAGTAGTTGGATATGCAGAAATATGAAAAACGATAGCGGTCGTAATTTAAAACTGGAGTCGCCATTTGTTAGTATGAATCCTTTGTTGAAGTGTACGAAAAAGGACCACTTTAGCTACGCATAACTAATAGCCCTAACAACAAAAGTGGTTGCCAATATCTTCATATCTGCGGTCAGTTGAACAAAAAGAGCTGCAAAAAACCAGATCTATGCATGGAAAGACATTAAGCAGAAAAAACAAGGGTTTGCTCCATATACCAATAGACAAGACAAGAACAATTTTTGAAAGAATTTTTATATTAATTGGGCACCTGGGAGGAAAACAAGAAGGCGTATCCAATTCTCCTCGGTGGGATGGGTTCTTGGAAGTCCTCAGCACTTCAGATCTAAGATTTCTCTCTCTTGTTGGTGTAGAAAACCCAATGCAAAGAATAGAGCTCAATGGGAGCTCACACAGCAAATGATGGAAAAATGGGACCAAGTGTATAGATCCAGAGTGATATAATAGGCAACAAAAGGTGAAGAATGATGGGAAGAACCCTCCTATTTATAACAAAATATTGGGTCATTCTAGATCTTGGTGCATGATTAAAATAATGTTAACCAAATCTAGATCCACCTTTTATGGAATATTTTATTATATTTGTTGGAGGGAAAAGGTATTTGACTTGGGCCAAATCCCTTGATTAGTCAAAAATAAATAAATAAATGATTTATTTATCTTTTTAAGGAAGTGGTTGGAAGATAATCAAATAAATAATGATTTATTTAATTATTTAAGGAAATGGTTGAAAGATAATCAAATAAATAATGATTTATTTAATTATTTGTGGGTGATTTGGTCATATTTAACAAGGAATATTATCTAAATAAGATTTAAATAATTATTCCTAGAAAATAATAAGATAAATAAAGGTCTATCTAATTAATTTCTTTGTTTTTGGGTTAAACATGACTGGGAATAATAATTAAATTATGGTTTAATTAATTATTCCATGAGGAAAATCAAACAAATATAGGTTTGTTTAATATTTCCTTTTTGGGTTTCCTGTTTAGACCATAAATAACCTAATAAATGTGGTTTATTAAGTTATTTAACATAGTGAAGGCAATTTTACTTAGGGTAAAATTGGTCTTACATGGTGTACTTGGGTCCATCTAAGGATAATAGGTTAGATGACCAAAAAATGGTGTAAAACTTGCCTTTGACCATTTCAGTTTCACCACTATTCTTGTCCACCCATTCCATTTGCAAAGCCTCCCAATCAGTGGTGACTTTCCCCACTGGAATCAGCCATTGAACACCCAAAATCACATTGGTGTCGGGTATGTCAACCATAAAGAAGTGATCAACCAAAGTATAAGTTCCCATGGTGACTGAAAGTGATGGGACATAATGTATGCATTCCATTTTTCTATCTCTTAGGACCAAAACAGATAATCCCTCAAAAGTATCAGTGGGTATTTCCCTCCTTTGCACTAGATGGGCATCAATGAAATTGTGGGTGGCCCCACTATCAATCAATACATAAACCCTCTAATTCAAGATGGAACCTTGAACTCTTAAGTTCAAGTACTTAGGTACTCCTCTCAAAGATGCAAGACCCCCTCCAATAGGAGAAAATTTTCCATCCTCATCTCCTGATGATGTTGGCTCTCCTCCTGCAGTGTTAGCATTGTGACCTCTTCTTGGTTCATCTTCTTCTTCCTCATCAACATCTGAGAAGACCTCTTTGTAATGTGCCTTTCCAGCATCACATCTATGTCCAGGTGCCCATGATTCTTGGCAAGTGAAACATAGCTTCCTTTTTCTTAGATCTCTCTGGAATTCATCATCAAGAGGCTTCTTATATGAGCTCTCCTTGGAAAAAGCGGCTTTTTCTTCCTTTCCCTTTGAAGAGAAAGAAGGCTTATGCTGAAAACTTGCCTTTGCTTTTGGCAAGGCATCTTGAAGGTCTGTAGCCCTTTCAATAGAATCATGTAGGGTAATGGGCTTGGTAGATTTTACGAACCCATGAAGAGGTTCATCTAAACCATCGATGAACATGTACACCCTTCTAGCTGTAGACAAATCAGGAACCATAATAGATAATCTTAACAATTCAGAAATGTAAGACTTTGTATTACCTGATTGTTTTAACTTTACAAGGCTCATGAATGGTGCCTCTGGATCTCTTCTATCAAATCTCTCCACCAGCCTTCTAGTGAACTCTGAATAAGCAGTCACATTTGCATGACCAAATGTAGACAAGCCATGGAACTACCATTCATGTGCTTCACCTTCAAAATGCAGCGCTGCAATCTTGATAGCCTCCATCTCTGGAACCTTGTTCAACTAAAAGTAGATGTAAATTTTTTCCACCCATTCTTTGGCAGAACACTTGGATGACCCATCAAATTTGGGTAAAAAGAATCTGCCCATAGAGTGATGTCGATCATGACTCTGAGTGAATCTAGCATCTCTATGATGATGCCTTGGTCTTCTTTTGTCCTTGAGGTGAAAAAACTCTTGAAAAAATCAAGTGATCTTTGAATCTCTGATTTTGAAACTCATATTCTTCAAAATAGTCTTCAAGGGATTCTTTCCCTTGAAACCCTTCATTTCCCATAGCCAAAAAGGTAGGCATGGTAGAGCATTGGGAAAATTGTGGCTGATGCACTGGTTGATCATTCCAGTGGTGAGACATGCCAGAGCTTTCTCCAAGATGAAATCTCTTAGGAGATTCTTTGATTCTATCCAATCTCATCTCTTTGATCTCTCTAGCAAGATCTTTCATGGCTCTCAAAAGGATCTTAGCAATGTCCTTTCCTTCTTCTTCACTTCTAGATGCACGGGCTTTACCCTTGTCTTCATTGTCATTGGTGTAATCAATTTTCTTCTGTCTTCTCTTTAGATACCTCTTCTCTCTATCAGTAAGAGGTTCTTCATCTTCATAAGACATATTGGCTTCTTAGAAAGCACAAGCTATGCCAAGATGATGCTTTGATACCATTATAATATTCCCAAATGGAAAATGCAGAAATATAAGATAGTTATGCAGGAAAATAACACAGTTCATCTAAAGCAAAGTAGGAGGCCAATAAAAAGGCTCTTCAAAAGTATTTATAACAGAAAAATAGATGTATAATGAGGCCCATAAGATGCATAGCTAGAAATACAAGACACCAATAGAATAAAATCCCTCAAAAGAGGTGTTACAACCACATGTATAGAATCAAAATTCCTTGAAAACATTATTTTATTGGGCTACAAACTGCTATTGTGTAATATTCCAAAATTATCATGCAGCTAATTGGAATATTCAATTTTTTTTTTTACACCTAGGAGATGAATAAATGGGTAAGGAGGCCCATAAATTTCAAAAATAACAATAAAATCCCTTATGATGTGAAAAGGGATCATTATAATAGCTGGATTTCACACCCTCATGTGTGAACAGGGGCAATTACATGTGGACAAGGTCAAGTTTGACCAAGTCAACAACGCTGGAATGGAAGGTGGAGATCATCTATGGAGATAGGGCAGTGATAGTGGGAGGAATATTCCTTGGTGGAGGAAACCCTAATGAGTGGGACCCAAGTTGAGAAGGCTTCCATTTGTATATAAGGAGGGCAAAGCAGCCATGGCAAGACATGTAATTGATTATTTATTTTGTGGCCTGCATGACTATTATGCATTCTTCAACTGTTTAGTTGAGATTTCTATGTTGCTTAGCACAAGGATTTCCTGTTTAGTAATTCCATCTCCTTTCTTGAGAGGCCTCTTGAGGGAGCTTGCACTTCAATTCTCTACATCCAAGCTTGAGACCAAGCTACCTCCTTCAGCTACAACGTAGTTTCTATTTAGAACTGGGTTGTGTTGCAGGGTGTTGTAGTGGAGGGTTGATAACACCACTTTCTGAGCCTGTTTTTCAGAGGAGGGAGCTTCTATTCATTTGGGAGATCAATGAGGAATATTCTAGAGCAGATTTCACATCTTGACACTTGGCCAACACATTTACCATCTCCTACAGCACAGTCCCTCTCCTTGACTGCGTTATTTCTTTGACCATTTGCAGTGATTGATTGGAGGGTGAGATCTTTAGTGTTAAGATCAGCCTTTCAATCAGAAGTTCCATTAGAGGAGTTCCATTCATCTCATGTTTCATATTCAGCCATATCCATCTAGTTAGTGAGTTACAGCTGCTACTCAACCCTAGGGCTGCACTCTGGCATTTTTTCCTTTTTGCATATTTCAGGAAATCCTCTCCGACTTGTCTTGGAATTGTTTTTGGGAGTCTATATCTTCACTTCCAGCATTGTATGAGCCATATATTTTCATATCCATGTATTGAAATTTTCTAGCAGAAGTTATATCTAATAAAATTGTGTTGTCATAGCCCAAGGGAATCGTTGTGTAGCAGTGATATTTATTGTACATGTTCTCTTGAGGCTGGTTTACCTATCTTGAGTGGCTATTTCCTCAAGAACTTGTAGAAATTTTGTTGTTATGATATTAATATAATGGCTATATGTTATTCTCACATTTTATGAGTTGATTTACACTGTTATTTCCATTATTGTGTTCATATATTGTTGCTTCCCCATTTGGGAATATTACAGTGGTATTGGAGCATAATCTTGGCTCAGCCTGTGGATCTCAGCCATTATGCTATCAGAAGAATAAGAAGAAGAAGAGAAAGATTAGAATGATGGAGAGAATGAGATTTATCTCATCTCTTTTCAGAAACAGGAAGGACCTCAACAAGGAGGTCAAGAAAAGAAGAAGAGAAAGAAGTAGTGGGACTATGCCATTTCCTTTTGAAAAAGAGGATAAATTGTATAAAGATGGACACTTGGATCACAAGATTCTAAGTGAATACCTTGTTGAGTACAAATCTCAACCGAGAGCCTTCAAGGAGACTCTAGCTTTCCCATAGTTCATTCAGCTGGAGGAAGAAAGGAGACCTTGCAGCAAAGGAAGAATCAAGGGCAATAGGTTTCTATTTTCTACTTTTGATGGGTCATCAATATCAAGGGCTTGGGCAAGGAAACTAGATGCATTCTTCCTACTACATCCAGTGGTATAAAGAGAGGTTGTAGAGATTTCATCACTGCACCTTCAAGGTGAAGCAAACATTTTGTGGTTCAGCCATTTGAGTCATGCAAGAGTGACTACTTTTGTTGAATTTACTCAAAGGTTGATTAGAAAATTTGGCAAGGAGAAATTAGAGGGGGAGAATCCCTCACCACCATTGGAGGAGGCATGTACCAGCACTGATACAACTATGGAGGAGCAGCCATCATCATCAGTAGTTGGGGGAGCCAATATATTGGAGGAAGGAACTCTTGCAGCCCTACAAGATGGTCCCAAATTTCACCAAGGTATGCCTAAGTTTCAACTTCCTATTGTGTCAGCAAATCTTATAGAGGGATGTATACCATTGCATCCTGCTAATATGGAACAATAGAATTTCACTATTTTGTGCAACCTTGAATTGCTCAAGAAATGGATGAACCATCATCCTAATGTACCATTGTTGAGATGCACACAACACTTGAGGTTGGGGTGTGAATTTTTGGAGGATAGGATGAACCCTCTCCAAAAAAAAACTATGCAAAACTCTATGTTCAGCCTTGAGTTGGAATATGAGATAGCAAATACACCATTGAGGAGATTAACAATGTTGTCATTAAGCACCAGTGAGGAGGTTTTTCCTCCAACACACTTGGATCCTTATGGATTCGAGATGGTCATTGGTATGAGATCTTCTTTAGGAGATCTCCAAGGAGTTTCATTTCAACGTCCCATGAAATGTAAAAGGAGAAATCTGATTTGGGAGGATTTTAGTGTTCATTGGAAGAGTACCAAGGTAGAGCATGATGGGAGGCACCCACATTTGGATGAATGGGTGTGGATGGTGAGCAAGTGGCTGGAAAGCTACTTGAAAATCTATGACACTGGGCAACAAGAGGCTTGGCTGTGTTGGCTTCTCTTGAAGTAGTTTGGCCATCATGTGACATATCCTCTTTCAAATGGTATGTGGGGGGAGGAAGTTTGGTAGGGAACTTGCATCATATGGGAGAAAGGAGTATGGATTCACTGTGTTGATATGACATTCTTCGTATCAATCATTATGTTTTCAACACATGATTTGTATAATGGAGGTGTGAGGAGGCAACAAGAACTATTGTTGCTCGGGTTGCTCTTGGGAGAGCATGGGCATATTTGTTCCCATGTTTGGCATGATGTTGCGGGAGTAGGAGATGGAACTATCATGGTGCAAAGGGGATACTCCTTAGCCTTGGATTATCAGGAGGTACTTCCACTTTGAAAGGAATTTCCTATATACAACAACATTATGGGATATGTCTTTGACAATGGGAATGTCAAAGAATGGAGCTATGAGTTGGCAGGAGCCTGTTTACATAGGCCAACAACACTGTCACTTGGGAGTTTGGGTTTATTAATGGAGTGTCCCCAGGATCAATTCACACATCATGCACTTGGTGGACAAGGAGGAGGTGAGAGCGATGGAGTAGTGGATGGAAACATCTATTACAGTGATATGATCTTCTTGACTTGGATCTCCAAGCATAAGAATAAAGGTCTACATGTAGCATATGATTCATTCATCTTTATGGGAATATGTCATACCGCTATGGAGGAATTTTCATGGGTCCATATATCATCTTACTTCTAGTACATGGTAAGAATTTTTTTTTTTCATTTATTGATTATCTAACACAGTATTTGCATACTCTTACCATTTCTATTCAGTGCATTGCTCCAAAAGAGGGCAAGCTTCTCATTGAGCTCCATGGTCAATTTTGGGCCAAATTATATGATGGAGATAGCCATCTTTTGTGTGGCCTTAGGCAAGTGTTTTATTATTTCATGTATGCTCAGTTGATGTACCTAGCCATTTACTATTCACTAGTAGATGTGATGACATACATAACTAGCAAATTGTCAAGAAACAGCTTGCCATGTTATTTTTTGAAACAATAGTTAGGAAAACTACGTTGTGACCACTTGGGAGATTGTTGGTACCTTCCAGCACTACATGAAACCTTCATTATTTTGCTCATTTGGATGTCATATGGTGATCATGTCCTATTCATCATAAATGGGATGGTTTGGGCCAGCTTGATTCACAACGTGGGAGAAAGGGTCTTTGGAGATCTAGTCTTCTTGTTGCCACTTGAGGGCAACATTATTGTCGCCCAAGATCAGTAGATACTCTACACTTATCATAAGTGGAGAGGAGGATAGTGTGGGGTAGGCTATTTTTTCTACCATGTTCATTTATTCAGCCCACCTACATTGTGGGAGCCAAAGGTGGAGGATAATTTTCAGGAGTTGTCATGTTGGGAGGTAACCCATTTTGTATGCATGATAACTTGGGGATAGAGGATCCACATGGGAATGATGATTCTCCATGCATTTCAGATCCCATGCATCAAAGGGACATATAGATAGCACCTTATTGCCTCCTTGAGTATTTTACTTCTTCATGATGATAGCTATCTAGCTAGCTTGCATGGTTGGGAGGGGAAATATGGAGTTTTATTGATGAGACAGCATCTCATTCCTTGGAGGATTTTATCATATGTGGATGCTACAAGAGGAAGATGGGAGGCTCTTCAGTTCTATCCTTGCAGTTGCTTGAGAACAAGCAACATTTGGGAGGGGAGGACTGTAATATTCCAAAATTAGCATGCAGCTAATTGGAATATTCATTTTTTCTTTGTACACCTAGGAGATAAATAAATGGGTAAGGAGGCCCATACATTTTAAAAATAAGAATAAAATCCTTATGATGCGAAAATGGATCATTATAATAGTTGGATTTCACACCCTCATGTTTGAACAGGGGCAATGACATGTGGACAAGGTCAAGTTTGACCAAGTCAACAGCACTAGAATGGAAGGTGGAGATCATCTATGGAGACAACATAGTGATAGTGGGAGGAAGATTCCTTGGTGGAGGAAACCCTAATGAGTGGGACCCAAGGCGAGAAGGCTTCCATTTTTATATAAGGAGGGCAAGGCATCCATAGCAATACATGTTATTGATTATTTATTTTGTGGTCTACATGACTATTGTGCATTCTTCATCTGTTTAGTTGAGATTGTTGTGTTGCTTAGCACAAGGATTTCCTATTATGGAATTCCATCTCCTTTCTTGAGAGGCCTCTTGAGGGAGCTTAAACTTCATTTCTCCACATCTAGGCTTTAGACTAAGATACCTCTTTAAGCTACAATGCAGTTTCTGTTTAGAACTGGGTTGTGTTGCAGGGTGTTGCAGTGGAGGGTTGATAACACCACTTCTGGAGCTTGTTTTTCAGAGGAGGGAGATTCTATTCCTTTGGGAGATCAGTGAGGAAGATTCTGGAGTATATTTCACATCTTAGCACTTGTCAAACACATTTACCATCTCCTACAATGCAGTCCCTCTCCTTGACTGCGCTATTTCTGTGACCATTTGTAGTGAGGGGTTGCAGTGATTGATTGGAGGGTGAGATCTTCAGTGTTAGGATCAGCCTTTCACTTGGAATATCCATTGGAGGAGGTCCATTCATCTCATGTTAAATATTCAACCATCTCCATCCAGTTAGTGAGTTGCAGATGCTACTCAGCCCTAGGGCTACACTCCAGCATTTTTTCCTTTTTGCATATTTCAGGAAATCCTCTCTGGATTGTCTTGGAATTGTTTTTGGGAGTTTATATATTCACTCCCAACATTGTATGAGCCATATGTTTGCATATCCATGTATTGACGTTTTCTAGCAGCAGTTATATCTAATAAAACTGTGTTGTCATAGCACAAGGGCATCGTTGTGTAGCAGTGATATTTATTGTACATGTCCTCTTGAGGCTGGTTTGCCTATCTTCAGTGGCTATTTCATCAAGAACTTGTATACATTTTTCTATTATGATCTTAATATAATGGCTATATGTTCTTCTCACATTTTATGAGTTGATTTACATTGTTATTTCCATTATTGTGTTCATATATTGCTACTTCCCCATTTGGGAATATTACATGTTGATTAAACTTTAGATCTAGAGCATATAAGTGCATGAAAAGTCAGTTCTATAACAGATCCATACACTATAGAGGCTCCTCTTTCTAACCCCTTGGGGTTTTGAGCAAAACACCATGTACAAGTAGTAGATCTGAGATCTAAGTATGCAGATCTGCAAAAATATTCAGATATTTAGAAGTATTTAGAAATATGTAGATCAGATCTGAAATGTACAATATGTAGATATCTTCCAATGGATCTCCAAAATGAAGGGCAGATCCCCAACACTTGAAAACCAGCTCTCTGACTGATATACCAAAACACCCTGTAACAGTACCTAAAGGAATAATGCAGATCTGGAAGGGAAACTCTACTGTAGGATTTAGATAATAGTTGGCCACATGCCAAGATCTGAAAATGATTCCCAAGCACTCTAATACACTCCTCCCGATGGAGTAGAAGACTCCTCTACTGAAAAAGGGCACTAAAATGTCCTAGATCTGACTAGATCTAGCCTCCACTTGCTGCATCTTGCAAAGACAACCAAACCCTCAACAGGATCTGTGTTTTAGTTGAAAGAAGAATCTTGGCCACAAGCCATATAGTGGACTATGCAATACAAACTCTCCCAAGAGCTACTTAATGGGAAGAGGTGGGATTCCCGATCAGTAACACCCAATGCTAAACAACATTTTCAATCTAGGCTAAACAACCAAAGAAAGCTATATGGTCTAAATAGACAATATATCAAAATGTCATATCCTTCAAAAACCTTCTCGTGCTGCCATCCTCTTCATTTTATAAGCTGAGATATTGCAAACCCTAAATCCCCTTCAATGAAATAGATCCTTTCACATGAGCCATATCCATCTAAAACTACTCTATGCCTCATTGATGGCCACTCCTCCAAGACAGTGCTATAGATTTGGTCATGGTTGACCTAGTCAAAATGTTTAGCCCTTTTCACACCTATGGGTGCTTACTTACATAGCCAAGATATAGCCATATTCACATTTGGCATTGATTTATTTATTGTTTAGGAGTTTGGTGAACCTCCTTTACATTTTTATTCATGAAACAAAAAAATAAAACAAAATTGAATATTCCCATTAGCTTAGGACTAATTGGGAATAATACACCTGACTATGTACCTTGATATTTACCCTAACTAACTCAAATTGAATCTAACTTATCCTTTTCAAATAATTTTCTGACACCTAACAATTAATTTGACATGTTAGACAGGAAGCCTTACTTTTGTAACGTTCCTAGTGTATTTCTAGGCATTTTCGCTATGAAATTATTAGTAGTATCATATCGAAAAATGAAATTTCTCTGTGTATTTCACTACGAAAGTGTGGTTTCTTGGCTAAAATGACCCTTTCGATACTAAAGCCTTCGGAAATGAAAAATTTCAGAAAATTATGATTGATGTGACATGATGAGATTTGAAAGAAGGTGGGTTTAGACCTTATTATAGGCTTAATAAGAAAAATAAAAAAATTTCCTTAACCAAGTAATGAAACGAATCCTATAACCCTACCTGTGACACATGAACCTCTAGGAATTTGTCAAATGATGCTTCATTTTTTTTTAGTGATAACAAGGCCCACAGTTTATCCTTAAAACCATTTTACATAAAAGAGGGACTTTGACCCAACCCAAATCCCCTTGACCTTTTCGTGCAACGGGCATATACAAAACTTATACAAAAAGACATCAAAAAGTGTACCACATTGGCCCCCGCTCCAACACTCACCAAACTTAGTTAAGAGTTTCTCTTCAAATATATCCCAGCTAGTAATAGTTCCTTATGGTAATGAAAAATACCATGAACCTGCATAATATTTGAAGGTGTAAGGAAATAACCTAACTACACAATATTATTCTACCACTCCATTGATATTTATGGATAACATGAAATTCTGGAGGTGTTCCTTAGCAGGGAGTCCATCATTAGGATTCAACTTAGGCCTCCATCTTTCAAGATGCTTAGGTAGATCATGAAGAGGTCTTGCCATTTGAATAACTCCTGGATTGTTCCATGGTCTAGCTACCATTATACGATTTGTGAGAGTATAATATGTTGTCGGAGTTCCAGAGGTTGATGCGATTATAGAAGAAATAACCCCTAAAATAACACTGCTTGTAACAGTACTAATTGACTAATTTTTAGGAATATGAATTGGTTGAGAGGAAGAAAGTGAAGGAGGAATGAATGAAGGAGTTTGTGGAGGTGAGGAAGAAGTAATATTGCTAGTGGATGTTTGAGCTTTTGGTGCAAGATTTTTCCTTCGATGAGAATGTAGTGGAAATTCAAAAGGATTAATTCCATTTTTTTTGCTTCAGGACCAAGTTAGTACACCAAAAACTTGTAAAGACGAAGTTACACTTCCTTCTAAGTGCTCAAGTTGAACAGGATTTTCTTTTGAAATAGAAATTTCTTCTAATTTCTTAATCAAAGTATGGACTTCAGGTGACTAGAGTATATTCTTGAGGGATTGACTCAGGAAGTGTACTAGGATATTTAGGAGGTGATTAGAGAACTTCAGATCCATAGGTTGGAGACTTTGAGTGAGATCTTGAATTTGTTGGAGATTTTGAGGGCGGTTGAATTTTTTATGGCCTTTGGATTTTGGATTAGACCTTGTTGCCACTCATAGTCTTCAAGCCCTACTTATAATGCCAAAAATTTTGAAGGCTCAAAAATCGATGCCTCGACATCGAGGATAACCATCTGGTTAGGAACTTGAAAACCGTTCATTTTTCGTTTGGAATAGTGGCTCTAACTCAGTATAATGGGACTAGTTTCCCTTTTAAATATAAGTGAATGAGTGTGAGGTGTTGCTGGCTCGAGGGGTCCTGACCTAGGTTCGGTGTGCAAGATTTGCCAACAAACCCCTATACTACTGGCCCCTTCGGTATTGACCCGCTTACGCAGGTCAAAGTCTCACCCAAAGTAGTATGGTTGGGTGTTGGAACTAGGTTTCCGCACCCTGAGAAAGGATGGGTAAAGCAAGTAGAGCTGCACTAGGTCCTGTAATCCCCGATTACCTTGTTCTGTGCAGGGTTAATTATGTCTCTATTCGCATCCAAGTGCACTATATCTATAATTATATGCTTGTTATTATATCAACACAACATTAAATAAATAGAACATAACAGATCTAGATCCAAGAACACAGTATACAGATCTTTCGCAACTTAACGACAAAAAATGCACAATACAACAATTATCAGTAATTCACATAACAGTACTCACAGATTCAGTTCTCTAATAATCTTTTGCATTCATTCATTCATCAATTCTTCCTTACAATTCCCTTCCCAACCTGAGCACATAGCAGCAGGTTCTAGACACAGCTGGACTTGGATTGCCGCGCACACAGCCAACAGGAGTTCGTTCCCCAAAACCCACACACATAGCTTAAATCACAATTCGCATCAATAGCTCCTCATTTCTTATCCTTTACAATACAAAATGCATCTCTATTCATAACAATCTAGCCTCAACTTTCCTATGGTCTGCAACCCATGGTTTTCGGACCCCTAGTTTACCCTTTGACCCATGACAATGCGTTTAGGGCTTTTACCCACCCCAAAACCCCTCCGCTAGGCTAAATATAATAAAAATATTCAAAATGGACCAATTTTGTAGCTTGTTAGGACACCCCGTTCCAACAGTCTCCCAACACAATCTTGTGACTCCTGTTGAGTCACTGCAGTGGTGTGGCTTCGATTTGTGCGTGAAAGGTAGCCAGAGTGTAGATGAGTGGTGGGAGCACTTCCTTACTCTAGGCCACAGCTTGTTGTGCAATGTTGACCAGTGTCAAGGAGGCAGGGCCATCTGGAGCTGCAGTGACCCGTTCCAACAGTCAATGAGGGCGTGCAATGCCAGACTGAGCGTCTTCGACGAGATGAAGTATGGTGTCAGCCTGGGGTTTCAACATTTTTCGAATGACATGCTTGTTGTGGCGAAGGTTCTCAATCCTGTCCAAGATGGCTAGACACTGCATGGAGACGATGGAGGGTGAGGAGGCTCTGACTTGGTCCAGAGTAGCTTCCACCTGCTGCAATTCTATCTGGATATGCTGAAGCGTGGAATGGTGCTAGATGACCATCCATAGTTGGGTAGCTATTTTGACCAGTTGTGTGCCTTGCATCAACTGATCTTGAATAATATGCATTGCCTCTATGACCACTGCAATCCACTGGTCCCGTACTTCCTGAGGTATGTCATACTGTTGTCACCTGGCTTGGTCACGGTGGCGAACTTCGTGCAGCACTCTGTTGTTCAATCCTTGAAGCTCTGTGTGAGATAGTTGTGCTAAATCAATTTGGATCTCCCCCATAGTTGGATCAGGACCATTGACAAGGGAAATTCGAGGGAGGAAACACACATTGCTTCGGGTGGGAAGGAATCTGGAATTGTGGAGAAGTTGTAGCATTTCCCTGTATCATAGCGTTCCATCTATGCGTGGCTCATAGACAATCCTTTCTACCAGGAACTAGTGCTCACCCCTATGACTGCACTCAGCATTCCCAGGCTCTCTAGTTGGGTCCATCCTAGCAACATGAAAGCGAGCAACCCAGAGAATGTTAATGAGCGCAAAAAACTAGTACGCAGATAGCATAAGCATGTTGTAGGGTGAATAAATAACCTAGTGTGTAATTATCTAGCCATCCGCACACCCTCCGGAGCTATTTAATGGTGGAATTGCCCATTTGTGAGACTGACCATCGATCAGGTAGATCAATCTTACCATAAATGGCTGCATTGATGATCTTCCGCCAATTATGCGTAATTGTAAGATCCCTTTTTTATGAAATCAGGCTGTGCTGATGGTCGTCTTGCGTACCTGAGGTCGTTTCCATGGAATTTCAGACCATGGATGACACCTGTATTTCATTCGCATACCCTAAATGAAGTTCGACGCGAGGTGTGTCTGCAAGTTAGCCATCAGTCTTTTCGAGCCATGCACTTCGCCCTTGGTTGGAACGTCCTTGCACTAGGGGGCTGCATCACGCATCCTCATGCCATTTATTACTTGAGGCATTTGCAAATTCTTCAAATTACATGTGGGTCCGGGCAAGTCCGTAACCCAATGCATGCCTGGGTCAGAAGTGCCCTGGCAAGCCTATCTGTGCAAGGCTTGATCGTACCCTTGAGTGTTGTATGTCAGCAAGTGTCCACGTAGGTTGACTAATCTCGGATTCCATCTGGCAACCGAGGTCCCTATGCGCAAGATCACCCTTCTCCAATACTTCTCCTGAGCGAAGAATACCGGTCCTCGCATAGGTGCTCCGCACAATGTTAGTGATAGTGCCCCTAGCCTACGTTCCATGGGAAACTTAGGTTCTACCATCTCCTGAATATCATCTGCGTCCTCCTGGCAGGGCAGGTTCCTTTCTGTGGTAGAGATGCGCCAAAAATTCCTGATGGTCTAAAGACATCGGAGCGCTGAAACTTCGTGCAATCTGCCTTGCCAATTTTCCAGATCCTCATCAGAGTCAAAAAAACATTCACTGTCCTTTTCCTAGCAGAGCATTCCTTCATCCATGGGGTTAATCCAATCTTTATCCTATGTAGTTAATTTATAAATGTGATCTAATTCCTCCTCCTCATAGGTTGGCTTTGTATACCATGCACATTCTGCTGGATCTAGTGGTACTATGACACGCGTACCTTTGCTTTAAAACACCATGCTGCGCTTCTTGAGATTGATGACACCCCCCATTTCAATTGCCCAGTCCAGTCCAAGGAGCGCAGGGTACAGATCTGCATCTTCCATAATTTATATGACTTCAAAGTCATCTAGGACCCTTACCCCTGCGATGTCAACCATGACTTTTGGTAATCTCCCTAGAGGGATGATTTTTTTTTTATTGGCCATTCGCAGCTGGATGGTTTACCATTCTAATTTATATTCTCCCATTCATTGCCATGTATACTTTGGTAATACATTCACATCTGACCCCAAATCTAATATAACCTGATCCATCTCGTAGTCACCAATTTGCACAGTCAATCGCATCTCTCTTCCAGTGCACTTCTTATAGCTATATATTTTGTGTACATCCCTAGTTTCAGGGATCAAATTGGTCTGAGCTGTACAGGTATTCAGTAGTGCTTGGAGATTTCCTACAGCCTGCAGATTTTGCAACAGCTTCAGACATGCCTTTAAAAGGGCTCAACCCCTTCCTTTATCTGAGGTTGCGTTGGCAGCTATGTGGGGACTGTCAGTGTTGTTTGTTCTTTGAAATGCACTCCTTCCCAGGAGGCAAGTACCTCTTTTTCTCTCTGGGTGACCAGCCCGCTGCGTGTCATGACTTTTACACAGGGATCCGCCCTTCATAGCTCGGATTTAACTCTTTATACGTCCTGCGTTGGGGTGGGCTGCTTTTCTTGCATCTTGGCTAGTAAGATTGGGTATTCCTCTACCTCATGGTCCAGCTGCCTACAATATTTGCATGATGGCCTGGTGGGATTTGGGCATTCTCTAGAAAAGTGTCGTATTTCCCCACAGTTATAACAGACTAGCTGCCCACGTCTTCGTCCTACGCTTCCTCCCCGACCTCCTCTGCCTCGGGCCGGTGATCCCTCAAAGTGCACATAAAGTCTTGGCGATGTAGAGTCTGATTGTACCCTATATAAGCTCCCACGATCCATCATTAAGTCATAAGTATGACAGTTCTGCTCATCATGTCCCACTGATCCGCAGAATCGGCACCATTGTTGCTTTAGTTCTAGGACATAGGCATCTAGCTGAGGGCAATGGTTTGTATCATGCAGTCCTTCTACCCGACAATCATCACACCATAGTGTAGGTCTACTTGAACCTGGTTATAATAGGACAGGTTCCCTACTTGCCCCTAGGCATACCGGACTAGGTCCTCTTGCTTGCATGTAATCCGTCAGCAGAGGGCATTAATCCTTTTTATGGCTAGACACCCGGCATCGTATGCACCAGAGATCTGTGAAAATGTCCTTTCCTTGCTCTTTTCGTAGGTTCTGTATCTCCATATGCATAGCCCTAAGTTGTTCCTAGATTTGTTGTACCCCTGCTGACGTATCCTCTCGGGGGGTAGCCTCTAGTTTCATAGTGACTTCCACAGCCTTCTCCTATGACTCAAAGGGCTGATGACTCATTGGTGTGTGAAGGTGAGGTAACAACATAGCGATGAACCATTCTATATGTTGTCTATCATCATATTCGAATCCTCCTTCCCTAATTGCTTTCTTTAGTCGCTGATCAGCCTCCCATACTGACTCAAATGCACCTTGTTTGAAGTCCTTTACTTCTGCTACCAACTGGGAATAAGATTTCAGCTTCCTGAACTGGTGCTTCAAAGCGTCCTTGATATCTTTAATAGATGCGCCCACATTCTGGGAAATATACCAGTCCAGGGCCCTATCCTCGAAGGCCAATGACAGCTGCGCCCTTTTTACCGTATCACTTGCCACATTCTGCGCAGTCCATACAGATTATGAAACGAACCAAAATCGGTCCATATCCTCATCTCTTACCCCCTTGAAGGTAGCTAGTTTCAAATGCGTAGCCATATCACTGTCTAGGGAGGGTGGCAGTATAGGTGAATTCTTACCTTTGTGCGGCCTAGGTGGTGTTGTAGCTGGGGGATCTTGCGCAGCTAGTTCCTGCAACAGATTTTAGGTGGATATCCCTCCATCAAGGTTGGTCTAATAGTATTTACCACTGTATGGCGCACTCCCATCTAGATCCGAGATCATTCAATCAGTATGAATACACAGCATGCTCTTTTCGCACAGTAATTTCTTGATCAGCAACGGTAACGTCCTTAAAAATTTTCCTCAGAATCCTTTGAATAATTTTCGTTTGGCCTCAGAGTATGATACAAACTGATCAATGGAAAATTATGTCACAAATCCTCCTAGCACACTATCCACCCAGTGATCCACCATGCGTGTGATAGTATTATCAGTTTTTTCCAGCTGCTCAAGCAGCTTTGGGGTCCACTGAGTGACTCGCTCATCCTTCCAGCACTTCTGTAATTCCAAAAGCCTAGCCAGCCACTCCCAAAGTTCAATCACAAAGGTTACAAATAATATTTCGTAGCTTTCAGTAATAATGTACCTATTTTTCCGCCTTTCCACCGTTAATTTTTCACTGTGGTTTTCTTTTACTACAAACTCCTAGATATGTCTTTTGAACCAGTCTTCGATCTATTTTCTTTCAAGTTTCTAGTATTCTCTTATCATTACCTAATTTCTCTCTTAGAATTCTTCCGGTCCTGGAAACGGAACCATTTGTTGGCTCAAGGTGTCCTGACCCAGGTTTGGTGTGCAAGGTTTGCCAACAAACCCCTATACAACTAGCCCTTTCGGCAGTGACCTGCTTGTGTAGGTCAAAGTCTCACCTGAAGTAGTATGGGTGGGTGCTAGAACTAGGTTTCCGCACCCTTAGAAAGGATGGGTAAAGCAAGCAGAGTTGCACTAGGTCCTGTAATCCCCGATTACCTTGTTCTGCGCAGGGTTAATTAAGTATCTATTTGCATCCACGTGCACTAGATCTATAGTTATATGCTTGTTATTATATCAACACAATAGTACATAAATAGAACATAATAGATCTAGATCCAAGAACACAGTATACAGATCTTTCGCAGCTTAAGGACAGAAAACGCACAATACAGCAATTATCAGTAATTCACATAACAGTACTCACAGATTCAATTCTCTAACAATATTTCGCATTCATTCGTTCATAAATTCTTCCTTACAATTCCCTTCCCAACCTGCACACACAGCAGCAGGATCAGCACACAGCTGGAATTGGATCTCCGTGCACACAGCCAATAGGAGTTCGTTCCCCAAAACCCAAACAGATAGCTTAAATCACAATTCGCATCAATAGTTCCCCATTTCTTATCCTTTACAATAAAAAATGCATCTCTATTTATAACAATCTAGCCTTGACTTTCCTATTGTCCGCAACCCATGGTTTTCAAACCCCTAGTTTACCCTTTGACCCATTACAATGCGTTCAAGGCTTTGACCCACCCCAAAACCCCTCTGCTAGGCTAACTATAATAAAAAATATTCAAAATGGACCAGTTTCATAGCTTGTTAGGAGACCCCGTTCCAACAGGTGTAAAATAGTGAAATGGGCATGATAAATGGAAATCAAAGCAACTTAAATATGTATATGTCTATTTATCTATATCCTGGGACTTAACATACTCTTATATGTGATTTCAAATATTTCCTTAAGTGCAAGATAATATATATCATCAAACAATTGAAGAAATAAATACAAGTAAGATGATTAATTTGATTAAATATTTAATCAAATTAATGTTTAATACATATCACCTAAATGATCTCATTGTTTTTCACATACATTTAAACATGGAAATCTCACACATTCAATAGTGAATAAGTTCTTAATTTTGTTTAAATAACATACATAGCAAAACAATTTACAAAAACAAGTATGACTATTGATTACATATAAACACAACAATAATATAAATATAAAAGTACCTGATATATCAAATTTTTTCTCATGAGAAAATAGCCTTGGTCCATCATTTCTGTTAAGATGATTCAAAAAGTAAAGTAGTGCAACTTTCCAACGCCTTCTTTAGAGAAATTCAGGACCCCTTTCTTAAAGACATGAAAGGGTATTTATACTTGAGACTTAAACTGTAAAAATAGTAAATAATTGAAATGCTAAGTAGGTTTAAACAACCACCATTAAAATAAAACTTAAAAGGAAAAAAATAGAGTCTGTTTGAACAATAACATCAAGAATGAGAAGCTCTGATGCTTTCCCATTTGTTGTCTTAATTCGTAGATATCCAACATGGGCTTCAATTCACGAGTTTGAGCTGGCCTTATGCACATTTTTCCCGTATACACAACATATGAGAGTGCAGGAAGCATGTGTGAAGTGGTATTGGAAAGGCAACGTAACATTAGCCTTTGGCTATGTGGCTTTACTAAATATTTCCAATACTTCTCAAGATTCAGCTTTCATAACTTTTTAATATTATCTTCCTTTTTCTTGTACCATTCCTACCAAGATTTCATCAATATCTTAACGTCAGGAAAGGAATCAACTGGGAATTCATTAATTATATTAGCACCAAACATGTTCTCACTAATAGTTTTAGTAAGATTCCTGGCAATGTATCTCACACTGAAAAATGGCTCTTTCTGCTTGCTTTGATTTTATATCCCAGTATCTAAAGAGGATATCTTTATCGGAATCCTCTATCCTTGGTGGATTCGTTTATCTTCCTTATTCATTTTTTTTCCATGCGAGATAATCAGATATTTTATCATCAATGTTGTCAAAATTTGTCCTTAGACCAAAAAATTGATTCATCATTGAATCACTTGTTTAACATATATCATTGATTGTTTCCAACTTTTGGAAAAAGACTACCTGCTGTTGGGCAAGGAGAGTATTAAGTTCCATTACCTCTCCCTTGAAATCTTCAATATTAAGATTATTCTTCAATTGATCAATTATAAGTTGGAGTTATTGTAACTAATCATCTTTAATCCTGATGTCAGCTTCATGTTGGAGCTTCATTTGATCAAAGCTATTTTCAAATTTGGATAGCTCTACTTGCCATTGGTAATCAATAAACTTTTTTTCTTTTGATAATTCTTGCTCCTATTGTTGGATCATGCCATCCTTGTCTTTGATTAATTGTTGCACCTCTGAATCCTTATCAATAGTAGTTGCAGCATAGGCCCCTGAAAACTGCGATAGCCTAGTTATCTCATCATAGGGGTTTGTTTGTGGATATTTCCACACAAAATCTAGTGATACATATCTCGGGATTAGTGCCCGGGATTGCTCAACTGATTGTTTGTTTTGGAGTTGAGGTATGTACTTCCTGCAATCTTGAATTATTAATCTCCTAATCAAATTGATTCGATATTATATCTAAATCATTTCCAAACACTTGTTCTCCAGGTTTTTGTGATGTTGATGTAGTTTCCTATGTTCCCTATGCCATATCACTATCTGTTATAGACTGCGCCAAATCTTGAACAAGGTTCAAATGGGCTTTTGCTAACTTTTCCACCTGAATTTATGCTTGGGAGGACTCAAATAAATCATTAAAATCATCAAGCTCATGTATGAACTATCTCACTTTAACCTTGGTTGTGAAGTTTTGGACCACTTTGTTTAGGTCATATTTCCTGCTATGAATAGTGGGAAAGTTTAGGCATTGTATCTGGTTAATTTCAAGAAAATTTTTTTTGAAATTATCAAATGCATATACTCCAAAGGAATAGGGAATGATGGCAAGACAGACTTCTTTGCTTCTTTAAGGACTTTAGTTAAGCCATTTCCCACAGTTTGATAGGTAATTTCTCGGGCCAAAATATTGTCAAGGACATATATAGGGAGAACATGTGGACTATCCAGACTACCAAAAAACCTAACATAAGTAAATTAATATTCCCCAAACCATTTTCCAATGGATGTAAAATCATCCCTGGCTTGACTAGATAGTCTGGGTGTTTTTCGTCATAAACATATTGGTATAAAGGCAACATAAATCCATGACATATTTTATAGAAATGGGGTTGGAAATTAGACTCCCAGAGGATATTATGATAGAAATGAATAGGATTAGGGTCTTCTAGGGTCCATTTCCATCCCATGGATGGAAAATCATAGGTAAAGAAAACTGCATCCATAACATATGCACTCATATAAAAAGGGGGCATTGTCTTGGTAGATATTTTTTGCTCACTTTTGTAGGCTAAGATTTGGGAAGCTATGTTATTTGACAGGATAGTGGCCAAATACATTATATAAGAGTCTGCTACAGCATCAATTAAAGTGACCATTGATCTATAAATTTCTATGTATTAAGATGTCCAAACAATTTACACATCGCACCAACAGTATAGTAATGAGGGCCAACAAGAGAAACTATGGAGTACATACTCTTTTCTTCATGTTTGTGTTTGTGTGGATCCCATCTCCACTGCCTGATTCACTATAATTGAAATTTTTTTCATCTGCAAACTTCTAAAGGAAGTTATTATCATATATCTTTTTTGGGTTTGGAATATTATACATATTTTGTAAGTCCTCGGCTCTGAAATACACAATTATTGTCTGTCTTGAGGTTAGGAAGGGTCTTTCTAAAATATTTCGGTTGTTGATAATCCACTTAAATATATCAGTGTAGGGTAGAATCTTAGGCCGAGTAGCGATTCGATGGAAGTAGGAATTAGCGACATCAACACAAGTAGTTTCAGAAGATGACGAGGACTCATCAGCCATGGATTTCCTTTCAATCACTCTTGGTTCTTCATCTTCAAAAAATCTCTAAAGGGCTTCACAATAAGAGGTTCTAGAATCTATGGTGCACTTTGTATCGAATAAAAATGGGGGAATCTCAGTTATCTCTGGAGTATGTGGAGCTGCCTATGGTTGAACCATCGGATTTTTGTACTTCTTAGTAGCTTTCGACATTTTTCTCAATTTTTTCTTATCAGGACTAACCTACAAAGGAGAGAGAGAAGAGGATGAAGGAAAAACACTTGTAATGCAAGAAAATTATGACAAAAATGACCAAGTAATATAAGATATATGTTTAAATCAATAAATCTTGAAACATTAAGTGAAAGCGATCAAATTGTTTGCATTCTCGAGAACATAAATATTGTTACACTTGATCATTAATGAAAAATGTGTGTTCACATGGTCTAACATACAGGTCAGTACCCCATCAGATGTCTCACATCTCAAGTTTCCTTAAGTGCACAACTTAGAAATTAGGGGAATTTTGAGGTCTAAAATAGGCCACCTAAGGAAATTATAAAATAATAGTGGAAATAATAAAATAATATTTGATTACATCATAAAATTTTAGAGGGAAAAAGAAAAAAACTACTTTTTCAACTCCTATTTTCAACTTATCTCCCTCTGGGTTTACTCAAATCTCAAGCAGGAACACTCATTGGATGCATAATTGGATTCCTCATCCAAGGAGTACCCATGTTGCGTACTTTCGAAGGACCCTGCTACATGAAGAATGAGAAATACATGAAACAGGTGATTGCAATCGCATTTTTTCATGTATTTGTCATTTTTCGTGTACTAGAGCCCATCAAAAGTATGCAACATGGGTACTCCTTGGATGAGGAATTAAATTTTGTATCCAACGACTACTCCCGCTTGAAATTTGAGTAAACCCTTAGGGAGATAAGTTTGAAATACAAGTTGAAAAAGTAGTTCTATTATTTTATTATTTTTTAATATTTTTACTTTTTTACCTAAAAAATGATGAATTTTCCCCCATGGTTGACATCGTCATCTTGAATCCTATTAGTTCTTATAAAGTTTATTTTGGTTGTACATTTTTCTTAGGAGGCCCATTTTAGACTTCAAAAATTCTCTAATGAGTTGCGACATTTACCTTTTGTTGATATGCAATCTAGTTTTATAATATCTAGAAGATAATAACAAAGAGGCATATATTAGAGTCTATTGTATCGTAGGATCTTAATAAAAGGTTTCATTCAAGTTTTACGATGCGATATAAGTATTGCGATCGCAAAGTTCTGAAATGGGTAGATGCAATGGGAAACTGCAATGTAGTGATTGGGATATCAGAGAACAATCGCATTGGAGGATTGGAGTGGTTAAAACAAAGGAAACGTCGATATCATTTGTAATATTCCCAATAATTTTTAAGCTTGTTGGAATATTAAATTTTGTTTTTGCTTCTTAGTTAGAAGAATAAGAGGGTATGGAGACCCATAAATCTCCTTAGTAGGAATAAAATCGATCCTAATATGAAAGGAGATCATCTTAGTAGCTTGATTAAGCACCCTTGTGTGTGAAAAGGGGCTAGAGCATGTAGATTGGGTCAACTTTGACCAAATCAATAGCATTGGTATGGAAGGAGTGGAATTCATTGAGGGACAACACAGTTTTGGAGGGATACTCCATGCATGGAAGTAGTGGATTTAATGAGTGGGGCCCAAGGTGAGGAATCTCACCAAGCATATAAGGAAGGGTATGGCAACCATAGAAGGTATGTTTTTATTATTATTTTTTCTATGGTTTGTATGGCTAGTTTCTCTCTTCAGCTGTTTAGCAGAGACTGCAGTGTTGTTTAGCACATGGGTGTTCCTAAGCGGGAATCCCACCTTCATCCTCAGGGGACTTCAAGCGCCCAATTAGGAGAAGTATTTGGGATAAATTTCCACATTTTGACATTAGGCCAAGCTCCATGTTTCTTCAACAACGCATTTTCTGCAGAGGGTTGTGTTGTGTTGCAGGGTGCAGCAGTGGAGAATTGATTTGGGTGATTTCTGAGCTATTTTTTAGTGGATGAAGGTTTCGTTCCATTGGGATGCCAACAAATAAGGCCCATGAACTTTATTTTATCATTAGGCACCAGGAAAAGATATTATTAGCCCCTACAGCATATTTTTAGTCTTGGATTGTGTTATTTTAGGGAAAAGTTGTAGGCGTGGTTTCAGTACACCATTTGGGGAGATGGTTTTCTAGTGAAGGGATCAGCCTTTCATCTAGAGATTCTATTGGGAGAAGGCTTCATTCTATGCTACATTATATTAGCCACATCTTTCCAGCTATTTATTTGCAATGAATCTTTAGTCCTAGGGCTTTGGTTCACCTCTTGTATTTTGGTGTATTTTCTGGAAACCCTCTTGGGTTCTATTGGGAGATTGGTATAGAGCCTAGATATTTTTCTTCAGTATCTCTTGAGGAATATATCAGCCATTATATATCATTTTATATTCATATGTTTTATTTTTTTTCATCATGACTACGCTATAACAGCTCTCTGGCATTTTGTGTAGTAGCAGCACCTCACTTTTAAGAGGGTTTATGGGAGGCTTGTTTGCCCTTATCATATGATTGATGCCTCACTATTTTGTACCAATTTTTTGTTCTTATACATAATTTAATGGATCCATATTGGTCTTATATATTTTTGTGTTGATTTACACTATTATTTTCATGTTTATGTCCTATATTATTGCTTTTCCTATTTTGGGATATTACAGTGGTATCAAAGCATAATATTGGCTCAGCGTGTGCATCTTAAGCCAATATGTCATCAGAAGAAGGAGATCCTCTCACAGATAGAGAGAAGAAGTGTCTCAAAAGAAGAAGCTGAATATATGATTATACAGATGATAAAGAAGACAAGGGAAAAACTCCCATATCACGAGAGGAGGATGACAAGGAGTTCCCTAAGCTTCTTCTTCGAACTATGAAAGACATTACAAGATAAATAAAGGAGATTAGGATGGATATACACAAAGAATCCCCTAAAGGGTTTCTACATGGAGAAGGATCTGGCATTTATCATCATTGGAGTGATCAACCAGTGAAGGAGCAGGTTTCCCAATGCTCTATAATGCCTACATTTTTAGCAGTGGGAAATGGAGGGTTTCAAGAACAAGAAACTCTTGAAGAGTACTTTCTTGAGTATGAGTCTCAATATTAGAGATTCAAGGACCATTTGAGCTTTCAATAGTTCTATCATATGAAGGACAATAGGAGACCCCTACATCACAATAGAGGTGGAGGATTCATACAGCACAATGATCTTCACCGGACTATGGGCAGATTTTTCTTACCCACTTTTGATGGGTCATCAAAATGCACTGCCAAATCATGGGTAGAGAGGCTAGACATCTACTTCCAGCTGAACCAAGTACCGGAGATGGAGGTCATCAAAATAGAAGTGTTTAACCTTGAGGGTGGAGCACATGATTGGTGGTTTCATGGACTTTCTAGATTGGGTCATGCAAATGTGACTGCATATTCAAAGTTCAAAAGGAGGTTGGTGGAGAGGTTTGATCGAAGAGACCCAGAGGCACCTTTCATTGGGCTAGCTAAGCTCAAAAAATCAGGTAATCCAGAAAATTATATTTCTAAATTTCTAAAACTTTTTTTTATGGTTCCTGATTTATCTGCAACAAGGAGGGTCTATATGTTTATTGATGGGCTAGCGGAACCTCTACACGGGTTGGTTAAATCTACCAAACCCACTACCCTTAAAGATGCCATTGAGAGGGCTAGAGATCTACAAGATGCCTTGCTAAGAGCAAAGGCAACATTTCAGCAAAATCGCACTTTCCCATCAAAGGGAAAATATGAGAAGGCTCATCCTTCAAAGGAGGGAAAAAAAAAAGTACCTCTTAGTGATGATGTTTGAAGAGAATTGAGGAGAAGGAAGCTTTTCTTCACATGCCAAGAATCATGGGCACCTAGACATAGATGTGCAGTAGGAAAGGCACACTATATAGAGGTATTTTCAGATAATGAGGAGGAAGAAGAAGAGGAACCAGAAGGAGGTCACAACACTGGGATATCAAGAGAGAATCCACCACCAACAAGAGGTGGGAATGGAGCATTTTCTCCAATTGGAGGGGCCTTTGAATCATTGAGAGGAGTACCCAAGTACTTGATATTGAGGGTTCGATATTCAATTTAGGATCAGAGGGTTTTAGTTTATATTGATAGTGGGGATACTCACAACTTTATTGATGCCCAACTAGTGCAGATGGGGGCAATACCCACTGTTGATTTTGAGGGATTTTCAATTTTGGTCCTAGGAGCTAGAACTATGCAGTGCATGTAGTATGTTCCATCTTTATCTATCACCATGGGGACATATACATTGATTGATCACTTTTTTGTGGTTGACATACCTGAATCCAATGTGATATTGGGTGTCTAGTGGTTGATTACCTTGGGGAAGGTCACCAGAGATTGGGAGGCTTTGCAGATGGAGTGGATGGAAAGAAAGAGTGGAAAACATTAGATGATTAGGGACATGCACACATATCCCTCATAGACAGCTTCTACACAGAAAACAGAGCTAGATTTGCACAGTGGAAGAAAGGACCTAACAGTCCTATCAGTTATGCAGATGACTTTGGCCCATGAGAAATTATTGTTTAGTGGCATTTCACCTAAGAGGGCACCTGATCAGGAGTTGCTGAGAAATGTCTCACAACATTTTTCACCAATCATAGATACAGGAGGAGTGGGAAATTGGGAGGTCATGACACAATGCAGAGAGTCTTGGGTAGTCTTAAGGAGGAGGGAGACATTCTCCCAATATCATCATTACCCACTCTGACCCCACATCTTGCGCTGAGAGAGGATGCTTCAAGAATGGAGGATGGCACCATCATGGTGCAAGGAGACTACTCCTTGACTTTGGAGGCTCAGAATATATTCTCACTTAGGGAGAAATATTCCACACATGGTAGAGGATGGTGACCACTCATGCATGCATTGGCCAGACTCAAGAAGTTTTGGATGGGTGATATCTTCCCATGGAAGACTAACCTCCAAAAGATTCAACATTTGTTGAGATTCAACAAGATGATGAGCTTAATGAAAAGAGTTTCCTTCACTAAGTGGGCCTGTAGGCTATTTTTGGCACAAGTCTATTTTTAGACTATGTCTATTTTTAGACATTTCGATCATATTTCAGAAGTTGCAAGATGCTATTTGTGGATGGTTGATCAAGTTGGAAAAATAGATGAAATTCTATTTTTATAATACTGGGCAAAGTCTATTTATAGATCTTTAATCTAAAAATAGATGCATGTCGGTTATTATTAGCTCTTAATAATAATCAGACACTAAACAACAATTTATTCTCTTGGAGCACTTCAGTTCAGTGCACAGATGTGGCACAACAGCTGATAGAAGTAATTACGCTATTCGTGAGGGTTTAATGGAGCTAATGCATGTAGGACTCAGTTAGAACTCAAGTGGTAGAGTTATGACATAGTTGGAAGAAGTAGTTATGGAGTTGTATTCAGTTTAACTCAGTTAGACTCAGTTGAGCTAGTTGTATCTAGTCTAACTGATTGATACACTAGTGAGAGTGGAGTGAATTAATTAGTTAATTAATTCAAAAATAATAACTCATTAATCAAATGAACAATACAGCAGTTAACTACAGTGCATGATAGTTTCATTGGAGACCAGCGGAGAGATAGGTGAAATGGCAAGATAGACTATCTGTTGTGACTATAGTGGTGCATTGATTGCATCACACACATATTGGAGATGCCAATGAGGATTGAATAGTGCAAGCAAGGGTAATTCAAATTCATTCAGAGCTATTCTTCAGTAGAGATTGCACAGTGGAGGCAGGTTAGCAGGTGGCAAAGATCAGTGCATGGATTTGTAAGATTAGGCCTGATTAGTGTATGATGATTGTACTGTACTGAGATCTTGTGATAAGCTTTGTATGTTTGTATGAGATTTTCATATGATCTCCATGTTACATAATATATATTTGGGGTTTTCAGCTTCAGTATTTCTTGGTTAAAAACTGTGTTATGTGCAATTGAATATTTTTTGTTTATGCTTCACATGTGTGTGCAATTAATTTTTTCCGCAAAATATTAACAAGTGGAATAGATTCAGTATCTTACATAAATTTAAATAGTGGGAGATCAGGTGGATCTTGGACATATGCATGCTTATTGCATATAATTTCTACATGGTATCATAGCATTATTGATTGAATATTGCAATTGTGAAGTGAGTTTGTGCTTATGGACAATTCGAATTTGCTACAGAAGATTCTTGGTGCAAAAATCGAGTATACATTGAAATGTCTTTCAACGGGTTGATATTGGAGTATGCCCTTGATGGGAGCTCGAATTACATAGCATGGAAGGACAGGATGGAGGTGTTGCTGGAGGATAATGGGCTGAAGGAGTTCATCGATAGTGATGTTCCTAAGCCGGGATCTAACGATGTTGCATTACTTGATGCATGGCAAAAGAAGACTGCAAAGACAAGGAGGATTCTATTGGAAGGTGTGAAGGACCACATTGTGTCTAGCCTTCATGGGAAAGCCACTCCATTCTTAATTTGGAAGGCTTTGATAGAATTTTTCCAAAGAAAAAGTGACCAGATGGAGTTGGCGGTTAAAGACAAGCTCAGAAAAATAAAAATGGAGAAAGGCGACAGCATTCCAAAATACCTCACGAATTTTTTCCACTGCAAGGATGAACTGGGAAGTGTCGAGGTTACTGTTGATGAAGAAGAATTGGTGATCTTGGCTCTCCTTGGGCTTCTAAAGAGTTGGAATAGCTATGAAGACTCTATCAATGGATGGAAGAAACTGCCGGGATGGGAGCGACTTTGGTCAGATCTTGTGCAGGAGGAGATAAGGCGGGGTACCAAGGATGGATCTTCATTGAAGAATGAATATGAAGAGAATTTCACCTTGGCTGCCAAAGCAAGGAAAAGGAAGGGGAAGAAAAATCCTTCAAAATCTGGTGCGAAAGGCAAGAAGCAGGATTTGTCCAAAGTGAAGTGTTTTCATTGTCACGAGCATGGAAATTTCGCCACTAATTGTCCAAGAAGAAGAAGAATAAGAAATCTTCTGGATCTATAGTTGGAGAGGCCTTAGCCTTGCAATTTGAGCTGGATTTTTCTTTGATCGCATGCTTGGTTTCAAGCTACATGGGATCGGTGTGGTATCTTGACAGTGGTGCGTCTTTCCATATGACGAGAGACAAAGAGCTTTTCAGTGACTTGGAGGAGAAGGACCTCCAGATGCATATAGAGATGGGCGACGATGGTCGGTACAGTGCGACTGGAATTGGGACCATTACCTTTTAGAGGGAGTCCGGTAATCCATTCTTGTTGAAGAATTTCATACATGTTCCAGGTTTGAAGAAGAACTTGGTCTTAGTCACAATGCTGGAAGACAGGGGTTATGATGTTGTTTTCAGTGAGGGAAAAGCTTTCTTTCGACATAAAACAACGGATCAAACCAAGAAGATAGGGGTTCAAATTAAGAACCTCTACAATCTAGAGGTAGATAGATGCACTACAATGGTAGGCAAAGCAGAAGAAGTGGTGAGTCGGGATGAGGGCGAATTATGGCACAGGAGATTGGGCCATCTTCACCATGGCGCTTTGAAAATTTTGCGGCAAATTTATACTAGAATTCCCAAGGGTACTCTTGCACAGTCAGATCAGTGCAAATGACGTACAATGGGTAAGTTTTTGAAGACCATCTTTCATGAGAAGGAGAACCGTGCTTCGGTGATCCTGGAGAGAATTCACACAGACGTGTGTGGACCATTCTCGGTTTCTTCAACAATGAAACATAGGTATTATGTGATATTTGTTGATGAATTTTCTCATAGATGCTGGATATTATTCATGCAGAAGAAGATTGAAACGTTCTCAAATTTTTGTGAGTACAAGGAATTGGTGGAGAAGGAGTTAGGGAAGCAGGTGAAAGCTCTAAGGAGCGATAATGGTGGTGAATACATCTCTGGAAAATTCAAATACTTTTGTAGCAAATAAGGAATTTGAAGAGAACTCATAGCACCTCATAACCCACAGCAGAATGGGGTCATGGAGAGAAATAACAAAACAATCGTGGGTGCTGCATGATCAGGGCCTACCGATGCACTTGTGCGCGGAAGCATGCAACACTGTGGTTTATGTGAAAAACCATTGTCCTCATATAGTACTTGGCATGAGTACACCCGATGAAGATTTTACTGGTAAGAAGCTTGATATTTCTCATTTGAATATTTTTGGCTCACCTGTTTACATTCATGTGACGAAGGAAGCCAGGAAGAAGCTGGAACCAACTGAAAAAGTTGGGATATTTGTGGGGTACACAGAAACACCCCATAACTATCGTGTGTATTTTCCAAACAGTTGAATGATTGTTATGCGATGGGATATAAAATTCAATGAGGTGAAAGCCATGAAGTTGTCGATTGAGAGGGAGCTACACTTGCATGCGAAGGAGGAACTTCTTGTTCCCAAAGATGAGCCTCTAGATGTGAATCAGCCACATGAGGAGATTCATGGAGTGGAGGAGTCCACTCATGCATAATCAAACATCATACAAGGCAGAAAGCATACCACAGAAGCTAAGAGACTGAAGGTGGATGCGGCACAGAATGTAGGAGTCCCTACATCACAGCACAGACAAAGACAGTCACCTGACCGATATACTAGATACATGGCTCTTATGAGCAAGTATATTGTGACAGAGCCATCTTCCTTTGAAGAAGAAGTGTAGGAGCCCACATGGGTAGATGCCATGGTGGAGGAGTATGACTCCATTGTTAGAAACAGTGCTTGGGAGATTGTTCCAAGGCCGGTGGGGAAATCAGTTGTAGGATTAAGATGGATCTACAAGGTAAAGCAAGTTGATGATGGGAGCGTCGAGAAGTATAAGGCGAGATTTGTTGCTTGGGGCTTCTCATAGATTGAGGGGATTGACTATGAAGAAACCTTTGCACCTGTCACATGGTATTCTTCTATACAAACCATCCTTTCTCTCTCAGCGCAGATGGGTTGGCACATTCATCAGATGGATGTGAAGACTGCGTTCCTTAATGGGATCATTGAGGAAGACGTGTACATTGAACAACCTAAAGGATTTGAGATCTTCAGTAGTGATTCACATGTGTGCAGACTCAAAAGAGCATTGTATGGGCTGAAACAAGCACCCCGTGCTTGGTACACTCGGATCGACAGCTATTTCACTGGACTTGGCTTCACCAAGAGTGAGGCGGATGCAAACTTGTACCAGATTTTGGTTGAGGGTAAGATTTTGATCATTGTACTTTATGTTGATGATTTGATACTAACAGGTGATGAGCAGTTGATACACTCATGCAAGGCTGATCTTGCAAAGGAGTTTGAGATGAAGGATTTGGGCCTCCTTCATTATTTCCTTGGATTGGGAATATGGCAGCGGGAAGGTGAACTGTTTGTGTCTCAAGGCAAGTATGCCTGAGAGATACTGGAGAAGTTTCACATGCAAGGCTGCAAGCCTATCGACACTCCTCTTCCAGGAAATTGGAAGAAAGAGGATGCTACATCAGCAGAGGTAGTGGATGCCACTGTTTATCGACAGTTGGTGGGTTCGCTCATTTATTTAGTCAATACAAGACCGGACATATGCTATGCGGTGAATCAACTTTCACAAGCGATGTTTAAGCCTACCAAGCTCTTTTGGAAGGTAGGCAAGCATGTTCTGAGATATCTGAGGGGCACATCTCTGTATGGTTTATGGTACAGACAGACGGATGAGGTGAAGTTGCATGGCTTCATGGATACAGATTGGGCAGGAAGCCCAATAGACAGAAAGAGCACATCAAGAGGTATTTTCAGTATCGGATCTATGGCAGATTCTTGGTAAAGCAGGAAACAAATATCTATGGCACTCAGTTCAGTGGAAGCAGAATACATGGCAGCAAATTTAGCTGCATATGAGGTTATCTGGATGAGGAAGATTCTGGTTGGTTTGTTCGGTTCACATTTAGATCCCATGGTGATTCATTGTGATAATCAGAGTTGCATTAAACTCTCAGTTAATCCTGTGTTTCATGATATATCTAAACATACTGATATCCGGTATCATCATATCAGAGATTTTGTGCAGCGGAAGATCATGTTGCTTCAGTACATTCCTACGGAGGATCAGGATGTAGATATTCTTATGAAGGCACTCACCAGGAGCAAATTCAAATACCATAGAGGTAGGTGTTATAGGTCAAAACACCTCCTCATTAGCTTAGAGGAGAAGACAAATATGGAAGGAATACAAAGACCTAAATTAAACCTATTTCTACCAAGGTAACGCCTCTCTATAACAACACAAGAGCGTTATAACACAGCTGATCAGTGAATGGGCCGCGTTAGTGGCTAGGGCAACACTCTGTTTACACTAGAGGGCAGCGTTACCCCTATTTTAAGTTTGAAATGGGAAAAACCCGTGGAGAATGATTTGAATCTCCAGCTTTTTCTCACAAGAGAGTCAGTAAAAAAAAGGAAACTGCAAAGCACCAACTCTTATTGGGCATTGCCATAAACAATTGAACTCTCAAAGGAGGAAAAAGCATGGAGGTTGAGGAAACATCTTAGTTTTTTCTATTCAAGAACTGGTAGAAGGAGAAGGGCAATGATTGCTCTCTCCATCTCCTATAAAATGGTGTTGAAGGCTCTTGGTTCAAGGTCGAAGGATTGTCAAGTTTTCGAATACTTGTGAAGTAGAGATCATTGTTGTAGTGTGAAGGTAAAAGGTCAAAGAGGTTCATTGAGAACTTTTTGATCAAGACATCACCACTTTGAGAGATAAAGAGATTGGAAGGCTAAGGAGGGTTTGGTGCAACCGACAATTGTAATCCTCCTTTTTTATAAATCAATAGAACTGTATCTGTTTTGTCCATTCTATGCATTGATATTGTCGTTAATATTTAATCACTTATATAGCATGAGATGAATGGCTTAGATGTGCACATTTTAAATTTTTGTTATATATTGACTTAATTGATAGGAAATGCATGTTATGTTAGAAATTACACGGGTGCTTTAATTGATTGTAGGACCTAGATTTGGAGCTGGTGAAGGAGAAACGATGCTTCGCTACCTAGTGCTCTCCAAAGGACTCCAAGATCATTAAAGAGGTAATCTTCTATATTTTTCCATCAAGTGGTTTTAAGTTAATATGAACATGTATATGCCATCTTTGTGAACTGTACAGCTAATCTTACTGTCTGCCTCGGGCACTGGAAAGCCCTGAGAGGGATATACGATAACCAACAACCCAAGAATTTTACCCTATAGCAGAATTGGCGACTCTGCTGGGGATTGCCCCATAGTTTCCGGACTATTTCTTTCCTCCTTTCTTCTTTCCCCTGTTCACAGATCCTTCCGACCAGTATTTATGCCCAGCAGACATTTCAAAAGCTCGCGGAGTTCAATCTTGTTTCTGTTTGACCATCTGAAGAACTTTACCCTGGCTAATGCTACCCTTGTAGGTTTTCCAGTGCATTATAACTTTGGCTCTGCTTAAATACAGTGCGTTATTCTCTAGATTAACGTTGTATTTACTTAGAGACAGTGTGTTACTTAGCCAAAACCTGTTGTTCACTGCTGTGATTTTTTTTTAGCTGCAGAGTTTTTTGGCCATTAGTATATCTCCTTGACTGAATCCCTATGCTTGTTTACTAAGCTGGCATTTCTTTTTGTTTGATCTTGTTTGAAAATTTAAGTGTCAAAAGCATTTAATTTTTAGAGAAGAAATTTTTTTTTAGTTTTTTTTGCATTTAGCTAAGTTAATTTTGAAAATTTCAGTTCATAGACTGTTAAGAAGAGGTAGATAGAAGTTTGAATCTTTAAATTTGAACTGCGTTATTTGAATGTTAGTGCATGGATGTTGAAAAGAAACCTCTCCTTGTAGAAATACTCTTCATCGAATTGAATATTTAGAGCATGTTTTGCATGATTTCTTGAGTCAAAGTCTGATTACATTTCATACGTCCACTCCCCCTCTGCAAGACTAATAATCAAGTACACTAAGAATCAAGCGATAATAAAATCAATCACATTACTCTTTTTTGAGCTCACACAAACAGTATTTCAGGCTAGGATCTTGGGTTAGGATAAGTGAGAAAATCACCCAAGATCTCAAAACTTGAAACTAGAGTCATTAACGAGCGAAATCCTACTGCACTCATATTATCGGGACCGTTCCTTTACCGGAGCTCAGCGCGAGACAAGACTTGGGTGCACAAGAAGGTAGCTCGCCTTTGAATGCATTCGGTGGGTGTGTTATATATTGGGGTTCCCTTCGGGGATGTCGAAACTAGATCGGAGATCTAGGTATTCTACCCATATAGCATACTGTCCTTGACCATGGACCCCCCTGATGATGTCTGTGATTTGAGGTATCTTTAGTGGCCATACTTTTTAGGGACTTACACAAGGTGACTAGGACAGGTTGTCCTGGTACCTGAAACAGATGGACCCACTCTATCTTCGGACTTTAGGAGGGCACTCGTCTTCATGAGAGTGCTTACACCTATCGTGTGAGGTTTGGGCGAAGCTCTAGAGTGACCGTAACTATACTTTCGTCCAACCCTCTCTGTATACTATTGTAATACTAGATTTCATCACCAGCAAATGTAGTACTCAGATAGGGCACCCTATTCTGGCTGCTTGCTGATTGATTTTAGAGAGTCTTTTTTTCTTTTTTAGGTGTGTGGTTACTATCATTGAGACTTTATAATACATCACAATTCATTAAAAATCGTTAAAAAAATAAACAGGTCACTGTGGCATCCTCCAACCCACGTCGTCTGTCTCGACGACAGCAAGGTCTACCTCCTCTAACTATTGAGGAAGAATTGAACCTTGGTGAACCCATGCCTTCTATGGAAGAGTAGTCTCCACTGACTAATCTTGATCTTCACATAGCCTCATATCATCCGGAATTTCCGGAGGACCCTTTCACGGAAGGGGTTGTACCTCATTACAATCCTCCGCTCACTGATCCATTGGGCCCTATGATAATTCAGATTCCACCATGCCAAGATATGTCTTCAGCCACACAAACATCCTTTTCACCACCAGCATCCACAGGGTTGATGCCAATGGCAACCATCCCAGGTTCGCCACCATCCTCCCCGTCGGTGGTCAGTTCTATGCCATCACTTGGTAACCCCAGTAGTCAACATATACCTAATCCCAACCCTACAGTCATCACAACTGTCAGTAGCTCGCCGAATCCTTTGGCATCTACTCCTACCGTGACCACGTTGGGACCCACAGTAGCACCTCCCACGAGTATGACTACTTCAGTGCCTTTTAGCAACCCTTTCGGTTGAAACCCTCTGCTGAGTTCAAACCCCTTGGCCACTATACCAGGGGGCAATGTCACCAGCACACAGGTACTAGGAAACATTTCACTTCCCTTGCAAACCTTAGGACAAATAGGACAACCTATTGTAAATAATTTTCCCTTAAGTGGTTCAAATATAGGTGTAGCGTCTATGTCATTGCAAAATTATGCAAGTAGTAGCATGCCTCCCGGAAAATCTATTGCATCCATTTGGACTAACCAACCCCCACCTCCATATAGAGTGGGAGGGCACTTTTATACTAGGGGAAACCAACCATTTACCCCGCAATACAATATGCCCTATGGACAGCAATAGTACGCCCCTACTCCTCCACCTATAGGAAATTTTTATCAAAGTCCTACTTATCCTCCTGGTAACACATTGATGGGTGGACCCTATGGTCTAAGTAGTCAGCCCATACTACCTTGGTTAGATTCGGGGGCGAATCCACAATTGCCATTTTTGGAAGCTTTGGACATCCCTGATATCCATAAACTGACTAACGACCCCATCAATCACAACCCGCTCTGGCCTCCAGTACCGTATAAGATTCCTTCTGATATCTCGAAGTTCGACGGGAAACAAGGGGATGACCCAGCCACACACATCACTAACTTTCATCTATGGTCTATATCCAATTCCATGGTGGATGATAGTGTCTGGCTTTGACTATTTCCCCGCACCCTTACAGGCAATGCCGCCAAGTGGTACATTGAATTGCCATGCGTCGCCATCAATAATTTTGGCGCTTTAGTGATGGATTTTCTAAAGAACTTTAAATTACCAATTATATTTGAAACCGGTACGGAACTGTTAACCTCGCCACGCCAAGACACCGCCACCCACATCTCCGTTCATATTCATGAATGGAGACATAGGAGGAGGCTAGTCAAAGCGCCAATCCTGGAACATCTCTTAGCCAATTGGTTTTGCAAGTCTCTTTTACCTCACATCTCTAAAGACATTGGCCTTTCTGGTGCAGTTATAGAAGACCAATGCATTCGTCGTGCCCAAAATTTGGATTTAATCTATTCACAATCTCACACACTATACGATCTACTCCCCCATGCCCCTGGTAACCCAAATCCTCCGGCCACTCAGAAAAGCGGAGCACATGACGACGGTCTCGTTGGCACAATCTCTGGTGTGGCCATAAAGCAGTCTCGGGGGCAAGCCTCACAGCCATCTTCGGCTACCACCGCCCCTCACCAAACGACTACTCTTCCTACTGCTGAGGTGAATTTTGTGCAAACCTCATAAAAACCTAGCGAGAAAAATAAGAAGAACAAGAAAAAGACATCTTCTTTGGAAGAGCAGTCGGATAATCAAAATAACCCTAATCAGAAAAACGCTGCGAAAAATGAAAAAGGGAAGGATAAACCCATGAAATTTCCTTGCAAGATCTGTGCGAAGGACCACTTGACATACAAATTTCCTCGGCTGTAGGAATGCACCGATTTTATTTCCAACAAGGATTCTGGGTGAACACCTGCCATTCTTCATAATCCTTTCCCTAATCAGCAGAAGCAACATCAACACATGGTTGACAATCCGCCACAACCCCATCAACGGGGAAATGGTGGTTAACATCCTTCCGGCGAAGGACCATCCACCATTTATGGCATTGAGAGTGTTGAACTTCAAACTCGAGCCAAGATTTATGGAAATCCTACCATAGATGCTCAAGAACCTGGTATTATTTCAAATCCACCGCCGCCCAACGATTTTCATATTGAACGGCCTACTGCTGACCCCATGATTCGTCCCCCCAAAGGGACACTTCGACGCACGACTCATAACACCTCTGCACGTGCAGCCTAAAACTGCAACATTACAGAATATTTGGCGCAGGCACCGTCAGCTATGTCTGTTCTCGAAGTATTACAAACCTGTCCAGCACAAAGGAAAGCCTTGCTTTCGGCCATTGGTGGAATAGACCCCCAGGATTCCATGCTAGCTATCTTTGATATGGAAAAATCTAAACCTCACCTCTCACACCAACTCTCACTCCAGGTGTAGGTTGTGTTGAAAGGGAGACCAATCCATCGCACTGTCATAGAAGAAGGTGCTTCGACCTGCATTATGTCACAAGCTTGCTGGCTCAATTTAGGTTCTCCTACCCTCACCCCGCCATCAAATTCCCTCAAAGCTTTCGATGGCCACACGTTCCTCCCAAAAGGATACCTTGCTAGCTTTCCCATCACTCTGAGTGGGAAAATGGTAAACGTGGACATTGAAGTGGTAGAGCGCCATCTAGACTATAATCTATTGCTTGGTTGCAGTTGGTCTTATGCCATGACTGCCATTGTGTCTTCAGTCTTCTGACTCATCCTATTTCCGTTGGATGGAAAAATAGTCACAGTGGATCAGCTATCCTTCTGCACCCCTGATTATGCCACATTACCAAGTAGCACTGTACCCCTAATAGGAGGCTTTCCTGACTCTTACATCAGTATCAGTACCGGTCTTCTGAAGGCATCTTCCCTACTGGGTTGTTTTCCTCTCCCGCCGCCACAGATCCCAAACACAGTTGCAATGATATCCATCACTTTGGATGGCTCTATCAGCCCATGGATCATCCTAGCACCTTCAAACATTGATTCGTATGGAGATTAGATGCCACTCTCACCGGTCGAGTTGGCTTACCAAGCCATCCAAATCACAAATGAACCCTCCACTGCTATGGTTTCGACCAACGGTACAAACCTCCCACTCATCACAGTTCTCTCTAAGGATCTCCTCAATGAAGTCTTGCCTACAGATGAAGCTATTCGAGAGATCATGTCTCTAGAAGAATGACCTTGGGGAGAGTTTCACCATCGCACTTCGATGATTGACTCGGAGGTGATCAAAACTGAAATCCCATCTTTTGACCAACCTAAGATGGTTCCCTCTGCTTACACGACTATTCAAAATATCGATTCAGAAGGGAACATGGGTAATCTTTCTAAGACAATGCTCATTGATATCTTGGTCAAAACAGGCATGTGGAAAATATTCAGATTGGAGCCGACTGCAATCCTGAGGAAATTGCGTGCTTCACATCCCTTTTCAAGGAATTTTGCGATGTGTTTGCTTGGTCTTATGAAGAAATGCTCGGCATAGACCCATCTATCGTTGAGCGTTATTTTTACGGTATTTTTCTTGCTCGTTAATCCGAAAAACCTTGAGTTCCCTTCTTCAGACTCGTTAAACTTATACGAAGTTGATATCGAGCGTTCTTTTTATGGTCTTTTTCTTGCTTGTTAATCCAAAAAACCTAGAATTCTCATCTTCAGGCTTGTTAAAATTATGAAGATGCAGTGAGCTTTCTTTTTAGGAACCTTTTTCTTGCTCATAAAACTGAAAAAACCCCGATTTGACTTTGTCGAGCTCGTTAAACTACCACGACAGAGAGTAAGGAGCCATTCTTTTCCTCTTTTTCAAAGCTCTTTAAACCGAAAAAGTAACCGAGTTTTCTCTGCGTGACTCGTTAAAATTTCACGGAGGGCACTGAGTTTTTCTTTGTTGTACTCGTTAAAATTTCACAAAGAGTATTGAGTTTACTTCGTCTCCTCGTACTCATAACAAAATGAGGTAGACGTCCATCGAACATAGATTTCTCACTTTTCCGGCTTCAATGGACTAACTCATGGAAAATGAACTGTTTCGGGCTTACTATTCTCCCTTTACCATGCCCGGTTATCAAGACATGACAAAGGTACCCCAACGGAGTTGTCTTTTATGATATTTTTTAGAATCTCTAAACATGAAAAATTCACCGAGTTTGCTCGTATGGACTCGTTAAACCTAATCAGACGGGGCACGGAGTTTTCTTTTATGATATTTTTTAGATTCTCTAAACATGAAAAATTCACCAAGTTTACTCATCTGGACTCGTTAAACTTAATCAGACGGGGAAAAATTTGGACAAAATGGATACTACCTCTGTTACATTTCAGAAAGGTCGATTTGGCAGCAAAATTCTTGAACATGGCACTTCCCAGAAAACTCTTTCACAGTTAGCCGAACCCTACCATCTATGAGTATTATCCTTCATTTCCCAGTGTCCCTACACCAGTAAAATCCTAACACACTCTTTGGTGTTCATTAAGCCTTAGCTGCCTAGTACCCTGTTACAGTGCCTTCTATTTTTCAAGCAGATCTTGCTATCTACTGCTCTTGTTATCAACCAAACCGTTCATTATGCTAGAAATGATTTGTCATCCGACATCCCCATTTACTCTTCATTATCTCAATCATAAACAAAATAATTTGGTTTCTGTTTCATGTTGATTGATGTAGGATGCCTCAGTGCCTACCTTTCAACAAATCTCTTCCTATCGACTTCAGCATCTTATCTAGGAAGTTGATCCAGAAACCCATCAGTACCCAGATACTTGCAGAAATCAGTGGTAGGTAGTCTGTGTTTGATCAGGAGTCTTCATCATTGGCTCCTGGTCGAATGATTTTATGAGTGTTCAACTTCAACTCATTTTATTCACACTCACTAGATTGTACTATGCATCTTAGGGATTGTTGTAACTCCTAGAGACAGCCTAGAGTTGTGATAGACCACTGCCTAGAACATCTTAGCATAGCAAGGAGCATATAATTTAACGTGTGAAGTTTTCAGCTTCAGCTCACATGCTATCTCTTGTAAACAGGGAAATAAAATAGAATGGGACCAAACCCTCAGAAATTGACACAGGAAAAGGGATACTGCAGAGGTAAGATGCAGAACTCTAATACAAAAGCAACAGACAATTCAGAGACAGTTTACTACAAAACGGGCCGATTCAGAAATACTTCACAGACATAAATGATCAGAAGGTGTATGTAGTGAAGGAAATATTGAGAAGATACTAGTCAACATTGAGCTGATACCCAAATATACAATACCACCATGCATGGGCTTACCAATCTAAGAATCCATACATGATAATGGCATTTTAAAAGCACCCTCCCAAAGCAACTAATATAGCAGAAGTATGGTTAGCTGAATAATGGAACAAAATATCATGCATGAGCCATATTTAAAGCGCTTGACTGATCCGAGCATGGGCATCAACTAGGATGAATCCATACTGAAAATCAGTGAGCCACTTGCATTCCAAAACATGATACAGGAAACATGGGTGAAATGAAATGATCTATTAATATAACACAATAAAGAGAGTTACAGACTGTGAAATACCAAAGACCAAAATCCTCTTTGACAGATAGAACTCCTCCTCACTGAGACCCTATGGGCTCTGAGCCTTCATACAAGAATTTTACAACATGTATATAAAAATTCCTTTCACTGCATAATTTTCTGATAAAATCTAGAACCCTTACAATACATTTCTTCATGGTTTTTATAGGAGAAACTAAAACCTAGCAAAAGAGTTAGGTGATGAACATTTAATTGTATCATTAAAACAAAATGGTGGAGAAGTGCCCGCCCATACTGCTTGACGGCACTGTGTTGTTAGTACTCTGTAGCCTGCTCTCTGAAATAAATGCACTGGGTGAAAGCCTCTTCAGGAACATGGTATTGAGATAAAACTATATGAACATTTTGTCCTTTCCTGAAAGAAAACTCAGTTGAAATAAAACCTGGAGGGTATTTTTTCTTGTGCATTGTACCCTCTGCCTTCTAAATCTTGAATTAAGAATTAAAATCTTCAATGCTGAATGCTGAATTCATTTATCATTTGACTGATACTCTTTTCCGCAACATTAATGTTTCCATCTGCCACAATCTGTGCTTTGAATGACTCCGGAGGGTTTGACAGATTTTACCCCTGCTTCTTTAATGAAAGTCGTGTCGCAACAGCTTCCCAAATCCTTTTTCCATAATTTTGCCTCTAATAAATGGTCCTTTGGAGCGTACTCAGCTTTTGTAATGGAGGCTGGAACTTATGATAATTCTCTGTCGCTATAAACCTGCAAAACCCGAGAACATGTTAAGAAATCCAAACATATGAGGATGGAAGATGTGGCAGGGTTAATGGAAGCGGTCGTACAGACTAGTGAAGTGGTGAAGCGGCGCAGGGTGGTGACGAAGAAAATGCAGTGCAACAGTGTGGGATGACCATAGAGAGAGCTAATGAAATGTGGAAATGAACATGAAAATAGGTAAGGGACGAAGAAATGAGCAACATATAGGTCTGGGGTGGCGGAGAGCACGTGGAGGACAACTGGAGGACGGGTGGCATGATATCAAAACAACGAGGAATGGATGACTTGGAGGACTGACTTTGGGAGCTGGTCAAAAGCGAGGTGAGCAGATCTTAGCCGTCCGATCTCGGGAGGAGATCAACGGTTGAAAAAGCGTCAGAGGCAATGGACTGTGGGCCAGAAGCACTGTACACTTGGACTAAAATTCGTGCAGCTTTGGAGTGCGACGACCGTCGGATGAAGGCCCTCAGATCGGACGGCTGTGATGAATATCTCTGCATGACTTTGGTCGAACATTAATGCGCGATGGAGGGCGGTATTCGGGCCATATGCGGGGGCACATGGTTAGCACTGTATGGAATTTCTGGCTGAAGGAGAAATACCGCCTACCGCCAAAAGGCGGTGCGATACATACCACCTGGTTTTGAACAGTGTTTTGGGCGCGGGGGACCACAACGGCGGGAGGGCTGAGGTACGTTGATCTAAGGTCTGATCGGATGGCTGTGAGCGTGCCCGATATTATTTGATAAGCACCTGGTGTTTTTTCTCTTAGTTCTGGCTTTTGGTCCCGTGTAGGAAAGGAGCAGAGGCTTAGCAGAAGGGGCTAGGCCTGTGAGATTTTCAGCTTTACGATCTGTGGCTTTTTATAACGTAATTTGAGGGCGGAACGGTAATGATAGTCGTAAAAATGATTTTTAATGTTGGACAGAGGGGATTTGCAGGATTATAAGCCATTTTTCCTGTGAAATTTTCATAGGAAGTCGATTATGATCAACATTTGCTCCACTTAGGGACAGCATGTTCATCCTTGGATGTGTTGAGAACTCGCAGACCCTCTGATCATCACGTATGTCGACTCTGCTCTCCAGCACCTCCATTTTTTACTTTATAATTCATCACAACACCAACATTATTCATACAAAAACAAAGAAGGAAACTATCATACAATATAATACATCAGGCTGTCTTTGCCTGAATCAGAATTGGAAGTAGGGCTTAAGGAATTAACCGTTTATAGGGGCGTCCAACAAGTCGCCCTGTAAATTCTCCAACCTGAAAGTATTATTGCCCCATTGTTCCACAATTTTGAAAGGGCCAAACCAGAGGGGGTCGAATTTACCATGTTTTCCCTTTTCAACTCTTCGGATATCCCACCTGAGCACCAGATCACCAATCTGCAGCTTCCTGTCTTTTGCATGCTGATCAAAAGTGTGTTTCATTTTCTCTTGCTATTCTATTAACCTCTGATTCACCTAGCCCTGTGTTTCTTCTAATTCCACCAATTGATTGATTCTCCTGATCATATCATCAGGCTCCTCTTGGCTTTCTTGCATGAAGTGAGCCACTAGTAAGGCCAACTATACAGGGAAAACTGCTACTCTCCCATATACCAATTCATAGGGAGATTCCCAGTTGCTCTCTTGCTGGTGATTCTATTAGCCCATAGAGAAAATTTCAATTGGGAATCCCAATTCTTCTAGTTTTCATTGATAGTATTCTTCAAGGCCCTCACCAGAGTTTTATTTGAAGATTCTGCCAAGCCATTCCCTTGCGGATAGTAAGCTGTAGAGTGACTCAGTGTGATATTGTATTGCTGGCAGAAATTCACAAATTTTGCAGACTTGAAGGCCTGTGCATTATCAGTCACTATCCTAGCAAGACATCCAAACCTGGATATGATGTTTTCCTCCATGAACTTTATGATCATAGTATCTGTAGCATTCCTTGCAAGTATGGCTTCCACCCATTTAGTGAAATGATCAGTGGCCGTTAAAATCCACTTATGTTGACCACTTGATGGAGGGTGTATTTCACGTATAAAATCAATACCCCATTGTTTGAATGGTTCATCCGCATGCACTGGAATCAGGGGAAACGGTGTTGATTTCTGTCTCTCAGCAAATTTCTAACATTTATCACATGCTCTTATCCTGGCAAAGACATCTCCAAAAAGATTTGGCCAATAGAAGCCAGCTTTCAGAATTTTATGAGTTGTGGCCCTCCAGATGTAATGACTTCCACAGATCCCTTCATGAAATTCTGCTATAATACTCTCGACTTCATTCTCTGTGAGACACAGGAGTAAGATGCCTGAGGGATCTCGCCAGCATAGTCATCCATTGGCGACTATATACTTCTATGATTTCAATCTCAGCGCTCTATATTTAGTTTTATCACAACTTGGGGGGGAGCTGAGTGTAAGGAGATACTCTACTATCTCTTTGTACCACAAACTGGTGAGGTACTTTATATGTGTTTCTGGAGTAGCTACTCCAATTCCCTGTTGTTTTTCTTTTTCTTCAGATTCCCCTCCTGCTATACTGGACAAATTTATGCCCAGGGCTTGATAGTTTGATTCAGATAACATTTTGGCAAGCCCCTTTCCTTTGATAAGCTTAGTAGGGTGAATGTCTAAGTCATACTCCTGTATTTTAGCAATCCACTTACCCCTTTTTCCTTCACTATCCCCCTGAATAAGGATGTCTTTTACAGCAGCTGCAGGCACAAACGTAGTGATGTGGGACTGTAAGATATATACACGGAAAGCTTTGAGAGATTTCACTAGGGCATATGCTTGCTTTTCCAATATATTGTATTTTAACTCTGCATCATGAAGTACCTGACTGAAAAAGGCAATAGGCTGCTCATACCCTTCATCATTTTTCTGCAATAAAACTCATGCTATTGTATGAGGTGATGCAAAAGAAAAAATCATGAAAGGTTTATCATAATCTGGTCCAGCCAGCACAGGGGCTTCTGCTAAAGCATTCTTTATCCTGGTAAATGCCTCCTGTGATTCTTGTGACCACTTTACCTCATTATCCTTCTTCAGCATATCTGTTATATGGCTAACTATCTCAGCATAGTTAGGGATAAACCTTCTCAAGAAATTAATGGCCCTAGAAATACTTGTACCTCTTTCTTATTTCTGGGAAAAGAAATACCCCTTATAACCTCTACCCTTTTGGGATCTATCTTCACCCCATCTTTAGTCACAATATGGCCCAAAAGCTTTCCCTCTTCTAATGCAAATAAAGACTTTTGAGGATTAAGGGAGAGACCATACCTTCTACATTTCTCAAAAGTTCTCCGGAGATGTTCAATATGCTCAGCATCATTTTTGGAAAATATAGTTATATCATCAAGGTATACTACCAAGAATTTATCTTGCTCCCCAACAAAAGCAATATCCATCGCCCTCTGAAAAGTGGCCCCTGCATTAATCAGTCCAAAAGGCATCTTGGCATACATAAATGTACCCCATGGCATGGTGAAAGCGGTCTTCTTTTGATCCTCTGGAAGTCCAGCCATCTGGTTATAACCAGAGAATCCATCCATTCTTTGACATCCTGGAAGATCCAACCACCTTCTGCAGGATGTGATCCATCTTGGGCAGTGGATAATTATCCTTTAAAAAAGCTCTATTTAAATTTCTGAAATCCACACACGGCCTTATTTCTCCATTCTTCTTGCGTACAGGGATAAGGTTTTCCACCCATTCAAAGTACCTCAATGGTGCAATTATTTTGGCCTTTAACAGCTTCTTAATTTCCTTCTCAATAGAAGGCAGCAGCATGGGATTTATTTGTTTGAGTTTCTGCTTATAGGGCTTTGCATCTGCCTTCAATGGAATTTTGTGCTGCATAATACTAATATCAAAAGTTTTCAACTCCTGATAGGACCATGCAAATACATCTCTGTAAGACTGAAATAATTTTTGATATAGCCTTTTATATTCTTCAGGGATTTTCTTGGACAGTTTGACAATTTTTGGGTTGGCCTCAGTACCCAAATTCAGGTCTTCTACCTGGTATTCTTCTACCACTTTTCTTGGCTACAGTGGGACATCGTTCTTGTCAAACAATCTTTCTAGAGGTACCAGCCCTCTAGGTATAATGTTTCCCTTTAGCTGCAACACTTTGTTACCTGCCACTTTCTCCTCCCAATTTCTCTTTGAAGTACCTTCAGACCCTACCTCTTCTTCATCATCAATCTCCATATTGGATAATTCTCCCACAGTCTCTAGGAATATCTTCATATTTTCTTCATCCTCAAATACTTGCTAGTGTTTGATGTTATCTGGGATTGAAGGCCGATAATGCACCTCTACTTCATATCTTAAAAGAGGGTTTTGAGGTGGTTGAAATGTACTAGCAGCCACAGCAAAGGAATCAGCCATCCTATTCCATTCTCGGGGCATGGAATGGATATTGAATTCCAAAAAGAAGTTTTCTACCATGTCCCAAACTTCATTCTTATAAGCCCTTAGCCTAGGATGTTTGGCCTAACACTGATTCCTGACTTGTCTAATCACCAACTCTGAATCTCCTAGAAATTTTAAACTTTGTATATTCATATTCCTAGTTGTTTGCAATCCTAGCATAAGTGCTTCATATTCAGCCACATTTTTGGTGGCTTCATACTCTATTTTGAAGGAGAGAGGGACCCATCTGCCTGAAGGAGAAATCAATAGCACTCCAGCTCCATTTCCTTCTCTTGAATTTGCTCCATCAAAATGTAGAGTCCATATTCCTGCTTCATGGTTCTCTGAAGGCTGCTCAGCCTTGATCTAGCAAAAGGATGGTTCATGAGCATAATCTTGATCTTCTTCCAGCAAAAAGCATGAAAAATCTCCTTCTTTACTATAAACTGGTGAATTTACAGAATTGTCGGCCTTAGTCACCATCTTAACAAATCTAGTCTCCCTGTATAATCTCCTCTCTTGGCCACCAAAAACTGGGATGGTGGCATGTGTTAAATCCATTTTGAGTGATCGAGAAATTTTTGTTCCCCAGGACCTTGACAGAAACATACCAAAGCGAGCTGGAATGTTCGCCACCACTATGTCCATTACTACACTTTTTGCTGGGATTTGGGCCAAATTGACCACCAAATCCTTGATCATCCCCAAGCATTTAACTCTTTTGGAATCAAATGAGTATAGGTCCTTATATGGACATGTGATTTGCAAACCTAGTTGTTCCATGACTGATAGAGGCATAAGATTGTGGGAAGCCCCAAAATCTGACATACAGTTATGTAATAGCAGGTCATGTATCACTAGAGACACATAGAAGGGAGGGGTAGAAGGATCTACCTCCTCAACGTGTGGGCCAAAAACTACCATGGGTCTCTCTTCTTGAAGGTTGAGACTGTCTGGGATGATTGGTGCCTCTGGAGGGAACATGAAAGAGGTGACTTGAGATTGATATGCTAGTTGTTTCAATAGTTCAGTCAAGGGGACTGGGATTTTGACCTTTTCAAGTTCCTTTTGCAGACTGAAAGCAGGAGGGGACTTTTCTACCACAACCTCTTTTGAATATTTATTTTCAACAGGGGGATTGATTTCTTTAGACACGGGTTTGGCATTAGGGTAAATGACTACTTTTGAAGAAGAAGGAATTTGATCACTAGACTGCAAAGGTTTGTTTAGAGGTCCCTTACCTTTGTTTGTGGCTTTCTTCTTTGTTGACTCCTCCTAAGCAGGTGCTTCCTTCTGGGGTAACTCCTCATTTTTCTCCTGAGTACGAGTCCTCTTCCTAGAAGATCTGAGATCATATCTTCTATTGAAATGTGCTTGCATGAAATCATCAAATTTTTTACAATAATGATCAAATTTTGCTTCTTCTTCATCTCTGATCTTTCCTTATTTTTGAATGAGAACCCAGCTTCATCATCTTCTTGCAGAGGGTATTCTTCTCCATCACTATTTGAAAAGGCAAGATTTGTGTCCTCCAGTCTATAGGCAGCATCTTCAATGGAGTCATCTACTGGACCTTCCAGGTACAATGGGTGTGGCACTTGATCTTGTTGCTCCTTTCCTTCCCTTCGCAATATTTGCAAGGGTGGTTTCCTATACTGAGGATTGTAACCTCTGTTTGGAGCATTCTAGAAATTCCTGAAGGCTGAGTTCTTGGCCTCCAATTCAAGCTGGACCATTTTCTTAATCAATTTGCTCATTTCTTCCATTTTGTCTGAGTCTCTATCCTAACTAGAAGTGGACACCTCTTCTTTGCCCCTTCTTCTGCTATCTTGTTCAGGTCTTCCTTTTGATTTTCCAGTGGAGTCAAAGTTTTCTTCCAACTCTAGTGTATCTGCCTAAGCATCATCCAGAGTAGCAGGCTTTCTTTCTCTGAGAGAGAAACCAAATTCTGAATCAAAGGCTGCTACAAAAATGACTTTAGCAACAGTTTGATGGGGTTTCATGTCAGCAGGGAGACTCAGATATAATTTATTAAATCTTTTGATAAATTTTGATAATCCTTCATTATGTTTTCTCTTTAGTGTATTGAACCCGATGAGGCAATTTCCATGATCCTTTTTCTCTCCCCATTTCTTGAGCAAAGTGTCTTCCATGTTATCCCAAGTGGTAATAGAACGGCCAGCCAATGTCTTAAACCATTTTCGAGCTTCACCATCTAGAGATTGCACAAACAGTCTTAAGACCACATCTAAATGTTCGACATTAAAGTTCTCTGCAAAGGAGCAGAAAGTCTCAAGATGTTTCTGAGCATCAATCTCATTTTCTCCATTGAATCTGGGCAGGATTTTCAGATAATCCTGGGGCATATCATTCAACACTTGGGGTAATTCTAGGGGAGCATATTTATTCATCAAGAATGTCGGAACATTAGCCATTGGAGGAGGTGGAGGTAGTACAATAGTTTGATGAGTAAGAGGAGGAGGAGGAGGTGGAAGTGGAGTATGAATAATAATAGGAATATACTCAACTGCAGCTTGAGGGGTTGAGGGGAACAATGGTCTATTAACAGCAGATACTTCGGTTACTTTCTTGACCTCTTCAACCTCAGGAGTAGGATGAAGATTGTTTTTATTACTAACACCCTCTCAGGGTGGACTATCTGAATAATAATAATCAGTATCTCCCACAATGGGGTCGGGATTTGGCACTTGATTTTCTTGAGAAGAAGAGGATGGAAAGTCTTCTGTAGGCACTTTAGGAATTTTGAAACGGGCTGATTTCCTCTCCCTTCAATTCCTTCTATGTATAATCTAGTCAAGGTCAGACACTGAAGGTGTCTTTGGCTTAGACGTATCTGACCTCAGGTGTGGCTTACGAGGAGCCAGGACTGCAAATAGATTTATCAAATAACAAATGTGGAGTCGCCAAGGTGAGGGATTTACAACTCTCAACTCTCTATGCTCACATACTTAAAGAGTGAATATGATTTTGTCGAGGCCTAGGGATTCTGATTTTCTTAAATTTGTCCCCGGCAACGGTGCCAGAAAGATGTTGTAACTCCTAGAGACAGCCTAGAGTTGTGATAGACCAGTGCCTAGGACATATTAGCATAGCAAGGAGCATATAATTTAACGTGTGAAGTTGTTAGCTTCAGCTCACATGCTATCTCCTGTAAATAGGGAAATAAAATAGAATGGGACCAAACCCTCAGAAACTGACACAGGAAAAGGGATACTGCAGAGGCAAGATGCAGAGCTCTAATACAAAAGCAACAGACAATTCAGAGACAGTTTACTACAAAGCGGGCTGATTCAGAAATACTTCACAGACATAAATGATCAGAAGGTGTATGTAGTGAAGGAAATATTGAGAAGATACTAGTCAACATTGAGCTGATACCCAGATATACAATACCACCATGCATGGACTTACCAATCTAAGAATCCATACATGATAATATCATTTTAAAAGCACCCTCCCAAAGCAACTAATATAGCAGAAGTACGGTTAGCTAAATAATGGAATAGAATATCATGCATGAGCCATATTTAAAGCACTTGACTGATCTGAGCATGGGCATCAACTAGGATGAATCCATACCAAAAATCAGTGAGCCACTCGCATTCCAAAACATGATACAGGAAACATGGGTGAAATGAAATGATCTATTAATATAACACAATAAAGAGAGTTACAGACTGTGAAATACCAAAGACCAGAATCCTCTTTGACAGATAGAACTCCTCCTCACTGAGACCCTATGGGCTCTGAGCCTTCATACAATAATTTTACAACATGTATACAAAAATTCCTTTCACTGCATAATTTTCTGATAAAATCTGGAACCCTTACAATACGTTTCTTCATGGTTTTTATAGGAGAAACTAAAACCTAGCAAAAGAGGTAGGTGATGAACATTTAATTGTATCATTAAAACAAAATGGTGGAGAAGTGCCTGCCCATACTGCTTGACGGCGCTGTGTTGTTAGTACTCTGTAGCTTGCTCTCTGAAATAAATGCACTGGGTGAAATCCTCTTCAGGAACACGATATCGAGATAAAACCATATGAACATTCTGTCCTTTCCTGAAAGAAAACTCAGCTGAAATAAAACCTGGAGGGTATTGTTTCTTGTGCATTGTACCCTCTGCCTTCTAAATCTTGAATTAAGATTTAAAATCTTCAATGCTGAATGCTAAATTCATTTATCATTTGACTGATACTCTTTGCCGCAACATTAATGTTTCCATCTGCCACAATCTGTGCTTTGAATGACTCTGTAGGGTTTGACAGATTTTACCCCTGCTTCTTTAATGAAATCAGTGTCGCAACAGCTTCCCAAATCCTTTTTCCATAATTCTGCCCCTGATAAATGGTCCCTTGGAGCATACTCGGCTTTTGTAATGGAGGCTGGAACTTATGATAATTCTTTATCGCTATAAACCTGCAAAACCCGAGAACATGTTAAGAAATCCAAACATATGAGGATGGAAGATGTGGTGGGGTTAATGGAAGCGGTCGTATAGACTAGCGAAGTGGTGAAGCGGTGCAGGGTGGTGACGAAGAAAATGCAGCACAACAGTGTGGGATGACCATGTTGAGAATGCAGCAAGATGATGGAGCTTAGTGAAATGAAGTCGCCTTCACTAAGTGGGCCCGCAGGCAAATTCTGGCGCAAAGTCTATTTTTAGACTATGTCTATTTTTAGACATACGGAGCATAATTAGGGAATTCTACTTGGAGATTCTTGAAGTATGCGACATGTCGGTAAAAATAGATGAGACCCTATTATTTTAGGACCCGGATTAGGGGAATTAGTGTATCTCCTAAAAATATGGAAGTCAAATATTATTTACCCTTAATAATATTTTGACTATAAACAGCAGTTTACTCTCTTGGAGCACTTCAGTTCGAGTCATGGAGGTGGCTCATGCAACTGACAGAGGAATCACGTGGTTCCTAGGGTTTGTTGGCATCTTGCATGGTTGACTTCAGTTGGACTTCAGTGGCAGAAGTTTTGGAGGAGTTAATGAGACAGATAGTGGAGTTGTGTTCTGTTTATTTTAGTTGAACTAGTTGAGATTAGTTTAACTAGCTAATCAATTAGTTATGAGTGGATTGAATTAAATATTATTTAATTTAAATATTAACTCATTAGTCAACTCAAGAACACTTCAGTTCACTACAGTGCATGATCAGTTCAGTGGAGACCAATGGAAGAGGTAGATGAAAGGGTGAGTAAAGCTATCAGTTGGTAGATTGGTTTTGCATGAGATTTGCATTACACTTGGAGGAATTGTCCATGAAAATTGCGCAGTCAAGCCAAGGGGATTCGAACCTTGGATCTCTTCATATACAGGCCATGATTGCGCAATAGAGGCAAGGCAATTGGCGGGGAGTTTTGAACCAATGACTTGTTCAAAACTAAGCTAGATTGTGTGTGACTTTATGAGAAAGTACTGAGTACTTGTGAGGAGTATTGTACTTGTTTGGTTACATGATTTCTCCATTATAATATACACAATAGCTGCGGGGTTTTCAGCTATAGGCTTTCCCCATACATACCGAGTTAATGTGTGATTGATTTGATGTGAGATTGCTTCTGTTATTTCCGCATGTGACAATTAATTGTAGAAGAAGGTTATGTGTTATGTATGCAATTCGAAATTGATATATGACCAGGTTAATCTTCAGTGAATAAGTGATTTATTCACCTAATTTCTACATGGTATCGGAGCGAGATTAATTTTCGAGATCTATTACGGTGATTGCAAACTTATTTCCTCGGACAGAGTCTGCATGCGGGCCAGGTAGCCTCCGGAATATTCATCCTTCTTTGTAAGGTGAAAGATCTGGTGAATGCCCTTTGCAGTCAATCTCCGATTTGGAAATAATTTGTTTTCAAGTATAGATCGGCTTAAAGAGCTTGAGTTTGAATTGACTTTACACTGTCTTCTTTGCTTTTCTTTGGTGCCTGTGTTGGAAAAATGTCTTCTTTTCAACGGCTCATACCCGAATATGCTCTTGAAGGCAGTTCGAATTATGTTGCATGGAAGGATCGCATGGAAGCAGTGTTAGAAGATAATGGTCTGAAGGAATTCGTAGATACGGATGTCCCAAAGCCCACCGATGCAGCTTTAGTCGATGCATGGCAAAAGAAGATAGCGAAATGTCGAAGGATCCTGTTGGAGGGCGTCAAGGATCATATTGTATCCAGCCTGCATGGAAAGGCTACTCCATATTTAATGTGGAAAGCTTTGACGGATCTATTCCAGAGTAAGAGTGACCAAAGGAAGCTGGCACTCAAAGATAAGCTCAAGAACATCAAGATGGAGAAGGGCGACAGTATCGCCAAATACCTCACGAAGTTCACTCAGTGCAGAGATGAACTGGGAAGTGTGGGGGTGACTGTCGATGAAGAGGACATGGTCGACCTGGCTCTCCTTGGTCTTCCGAAGGCTTGGCACTCATATCAAGATAGTGTCAATGGTCGGGAGAAGCTGCCAGGATGGGAGCGCCTTTGGGCGGATCTCATGCAGGAGGAGATAAGGAGGACTACTCGAGATGGATCTTCATCAAAGGGAGCTGATGAAGAAAACTGCGCTTTGGTGTCCAAAGCAAAGAAGGGGAAGGGTAAGAAAACCTCTCATTCTGGTGCTAAGGGCAAGAAGCAGGATATGGCGAAAGTGAAGTGTTTTCACTGCCATGATCACGGACATTATGCTACCAATTGTCCAAAGAAGAAGAAGAACACGCAAGCGGGAAGATCTGCAGATGGAGAAGCTTTGGCTTCACAGTTCGAGCTTGACTTTTCACTGATTGCATGCTTGGTTTCAAGTGTGATGGGATCGGTGTGGTTCTTGGACAACAGTGCGTCATTTCATATGACGGGAGATCGGGAGTTGTTCTCAGATCTGGAGGACAAGGATTTGGGTATGCACATCGAGATGGGCGATGACGGTAGATACAGTGCGACTGGTATCGGCACCGTATCCTTTCAGAGGGAGTCTGGTAAACCCTTTGTCTTAAAGGATGTCATGCATGTACCTGGATTGAAGAAAAACCTGATTTCAGTAGCGATGTTGGAGGATAAGGGTTATGATGTGGTCTTCAGCGAAGGAAAAGCTTTCCTGCGCAGTAAGACTACTGGAGAGACCCGGAAGATAGGGGTTCAAACTCAGAACCTTTATCAGTTGCAGGTAGATGACTGCGCAGCTATGGCATGCAAGGCGGGAGAAGTGGTGAGCCGGGATGATGAGGGCGAACTATGGCACAGGAGATTGGGCCATCCTCACCATGGAGCTTTGAAGATTCTGCAGCAGATTTCTACTGGACTTCCTAAGGGCACTCTTGCGCAGTCAGATCAGTGCAAGGGGTGTACTTTAGGGAAGTATGTGAAAGCCACCCTTCACGAGAAGGATAGTCGCGCCACGACGATCCTTGAGAGAGTTCACACAGACGTGTGTGGTCCTTTCTCAGTTGCTTCGACAGCAAAGCACAGGTATTATGTGATCTTTGTTGATGATTTCTCTCGAAAGTGCTGGATCTTCTTCATGCAGAAGAAGAGCGATACATTCATGAAGTTCTGTGAGTTTAAAGCACTGGTCGAGAAGGAGTCGGGGAAGAAGGTGATTGCTCTAAGGAGTGATAACGGTGGTGAATTCATCTCGGCTGAATTCAAGGAGTTCTGCAGCGCAGAAGGGATTCGTAGAGAGCTCATCGCACCCCATAACCCACAGCAGAACGGGGTGGCTGAGCGGAAGAACAGAACGATCGTGGGTGCTGCGCGGGCGATGTTGCATGATCAAGGCCTACCCCTTCACTTGTGGGCTGAGGCATGCAATACAGCAGTGTATGTGCAGAACCGTTGTCCTCACAAGGTTCTTGGCATGAGTACACCAGAGGAGGCTTATTCTGGCAAGAGGCCTGATATTTCCCATTTGCGGATTTTCGGATCTCCTGTCTACATGCATGTGACGAAGGATGAAAGAAGGAAGCTGGATCCAACTGCTGAAGTTGGAATATTTGTGGGGTACACTGATACACCTCACAACTATCGGGTGTATGTGCCAGACAGTCGCAAGACTGTTGTGCGACGGGATATAAAATTTCATGAGGAGAAAGCCATGCAGTGTTCGCTTGAGAGGGAGCTACACTTGCATGCAGATGAGGAGCTGTTAGTTCCTAAGGAGGAGCTTCCGGATGTGGATCAGCCACAAGAGGAGGTTCAGGAGGTGGAAGAACCCACCCAGGCAGCGCCAACCATCAGAGGGCGCATGCGCACTACAGAAGCTGAGCGACTGGCTCGGGATGCAGAGAAGGTTGTAGGACCACCTACAGCACAGCGCAGACAGAGACAGTCACCGGATCGGTACACTTGATACATGGCTCTTATGAGTCAATGTGTTGTGACAGAGCCATCCTCTTTTGAGGAAGCTGTGGAGGAACCCGCATGGGTTGATGCCATGATCGAAGAATATGATTCGATCATCAGGAACAGTGCATGGGAGATTGTCCCAAGACCGATTGGGAAATCAGTTGTAGGTTCGCGATGGATCTACAAGGTGAAGCAGGCGGCTGACGGGAGTGTGGAGAAGTACAAGGCGAGATTTGTCGCCCGTGGCTTCTCACAGATCGAGGGGATTGACTATGAGGAGATTTTTGCACCTGTCGCAAGGTACTCTTCCATACGGACGATCCTTGCTCTCTCAGCGCAGATGGGGTGGCACATTCATCAGATGGATGTGAAGACTGCGTTCCTAAATGGAGTTATTGAGGAGGAGGTGTACATAGAGCAGCCTGAAGGTTTTGAGATCTTCAGCAGTGAGTCACATGTGTGCCAACTCAAGAGAGCACTGTACGGGCTGAAGCAAGCACCTCGTGCTTGGTACACTCGGATAGACAGCTACTTCACCGGGCTTGGATTCTCCAAGAGTGAGGCGGATCCAAACCTGTACCAGATTGTGGTGGAGGGGAAGCCGTTGATCATCGTACTGTATGTAGATGATCTGATTTTGACTGGCGATGAGCAGTTGATACTTTCATGCAAGGAGGATCTTGCACGAGAGTTTGAGATGAAGGACTTGGGCATCCTTCATTATTTCCTGGGATTGGAGATTTGGCAGCGCAGCGGAGGACCGTTTGTTTCTCAAGGCAAGTATGCCCGGGAGATTCTGGAGAGGTTCAACATGCAAGGCTGCAAGCCTGTTGACACTCCTCTTCCTGGTGGTTGGAGGAAGGAGGATGCTACTTCAGCGGAGGTAGTGGATGCCACTGTCTATCGACGGTTGGTGGGGTCGCTTATGTATCTGGTCAATACACGACCCGATATATGCTATGCAGTTAACCAGCTTTCGCAAGCTATGGTTAAGCCTACCAAGCTCTTTTGGAAGGCAGGCAAGCATGTATTGCGCTATATTATAGGCACATCGGATATGGTCTATGGTACAGACAGGAGGATGGAGCGAAGCTTTCTGGCTTCACTGATGCAGATTGGGCAGGGAGTCCAACGGACCGGAAGAGCACATCTGGAGGAGTTTTCAAGATCGGGTCGATGTTAGCCTCGTACAAACAGGAAGTGCAGATCCCCAGGGCACCTCGCCTCAGTAGAGGCCTAGCATGCGGTGGCAGCAAGTTTGGCTGCATGCGGGCTATTCTGGATGAGGAACATCTCAGAGGTTTGTCTGTGATGCATTTGATCCCATAACATTCATCAGGATAACCGCAGTCACATCAAGCTCTTCTGGCTAATCCAGTATTTCGTGATAGGTCCAAACACATCGACATCAGGTACCATCATATCAGAGATTGTGTTCAGCGGAGAATCATGATGCTTTCATATGTTCCCACGGAGGATCAGGATGCTGACATCCTGACGAAGGCGCTCACCAAGAGCAAGTTCGAATTCCACAGAGGCAGGATAGGGGTTGCAGATAATCCATATCTTGCTGAGAGGGAGTGTTGAGAATGCAGCAAGATGATGGAGCTTAGTGAAATGAAGTCGCCTTCACTAAGTGGGCCCGCAGGCAAATTCTCGCGCAAAGTCTATTTTTAGACTATGTCTATTTTTAGACATACGGAGCATAATTTGGGAATTCTACTTGGAGATTCTTGGAGTATGCGACATGTCGGTAAAAATAGATGAGACCCTAATTTTTAGGACCCAGGCTATTTTTAGACTGATCTCCTAAAATATGGAAGTCAAATATTATTTACCCTTAATAATATTTTGACTATAAACAGCAGTTTACTCTCTTGGCGCACTTCAGTTTGAGTCATGGAGGTGACTCATGCAACTGACACAAGGAATCACATGGTTCCTAGGGTTTGATGGCATCTTGCATGGTTGGCTCTGCCTTGACTTCATAAGGTGGAGTTTTGGAGGAAAGCATGATGATAGTGGAGTCAGGTTCGTTTGTTTTAGTTGAACTAGGTTGGAGATTAGTTAACTAGCTAATCAACTAGATATGAGTGGAGTGAATTAAATATTATTTAATTCACTAAATATTAACTCATTAATAACTCGGAACACTGGCTCACTATGCTGCATGACTGGGCCTGAGACCAGTGGAAGAGGTAGATGAAAGGGTGAGTAAAGCTATCAGTTGGAGGATCAGTTTTGCATGGGATTTGCATTACACTTGGAGGAATTGTCCATGAAAATTGCGCAGTCAAGCCAAGGGGATTTGAACCTTGGATCTCTTCATATACAGGCCATGATTGCGCAATAGAGGCAAGGCAGTCAGCAGTGAGTTTTGAACCCGAGACTTGTTCAAAACTGAGTTAGATTGTGTGTGACTTTATGAGAAAGTACTGAGTACTTGTGAGGATTATTGTACTTGTTTGGTTACATGATTTCTCCATTATAATATACACAATAGCTGTGGGGTTTTCATCTATAGGCTTTCCCCATACATACTGAGTTAATGTGTGATTGATTTGATGTGAGATCGCTTCTATTATTTCCGCATGTGACAATTAATTGTAGATGAGATTATGTGTTATGCATGCAATTCGAAATAGATGTATAATCGGGTTAATCTCCATTGAATAAGTGATTTATTCAGCTAATTTCTACAGACCATAGAGAGAGCTAATGGAATGTGGAAATGAACGTGAAAATATGTAAGGGACGAAGAAATGAGCAACATATAGGTCTGGGGTGGCAGAGAGCACGTGGAGGACAACTGGAGGACGGGTGGCACGATATCAAAACAACGAGGAATGGATGACGTGGAGGACTGACTTTGGGAGCTGGTCAAAAGCAGGGTGAGCAAATCTTAGCCATTCGATATCAGGAGGAGGTCAACAGTTGAAAAAGCGTTGGAGGCGATGGACTATGGGACAGGAGCACTGTACACTTGGACTAAAATTCATGCATCTTCAGAGTGCGACGACCGTTGGATGAAGGCCCTTAGATCGGATGACTGTGATGAATATCGCTGCATGAATTTGGTCGAACATTAATGCATGATGGAGGGTGGTATTCGGGCCATACGCTGTGGCATGTGGTGAGCACTGTATGGAATCGCTGGCCCAAGGAGAAATACCGCCTACTGCTGAAAGGCGGTGCGATACATACCACCCAGTTTTGAACAGTGTTTTGGGAGCGGGGGACCACAACGACGGGAGGGCTGAGGTACGTTGATCGGATGGCTATGAGCATGCCCTATATTCTTTGATAAGCGCCTGGTGTTTTTGCTCTCGGTTCTGGCTTTTGGTCCCGTGTAGGAAAGGAGCAGAGGCTTAGCAGAAGGGGCTAGGCCTGTGAGATTTTTGGCTTTACGATCTGTGGCTTTTTATAACGTAATTTGAGGGTGGAATAGCAATGATAGTCATAAAAATGATTTTTAAGGCTAGACAGAGGGGATTTGTAGGATTATAAGCCATTTTTCCTGTGGAATTTTCGTAGGAAGTCAATTATGATCAACAGGGACCATCATCATTATCGGTGGCCACCTTCACGTCTGTTAACAGTTTTCATTATCGACTGGTAATCAAATGATTTCTCACATGTTCGACGACAGATCTTTCATTCAAATGTTAAGAAATATGCAGTTTAAGTGAATCGGCGGTCAAGACCTTGGGGAAAAGGTTACATCATTAAAGTTGTGTTCCCTTCCCCAAGTTGCGATATTTTTTATGGAGACAGCTTCTTCAGCCTGATCCTGTTATGACAGACACTTCCACACTGTGCTTATCGGTGGACAGATTCTTCATATCTCTATTCTAGATAAATCATGTTGTTTAAGCTACTGAGCATGGGAATGCTCGACTCAAGGCAGATACTATATTTTCTGACATATGTTGTTGTTTCATATTTTCCTCAGTCTTTCAATCTCTTTATCTCTACTACACACTTTGTAAAGTATTTTGGCCATCATCTTTGTCTTTGACCTCACACTTTAGGGGGCATTTGTTACAGGTCAAAATACCTCCTCATTAGCTCAGAGGAAAAGACAAATATGGAAGGAATACAAAGACCTAAATTAAACCTATTTCTGCCAAGGTAATGCCTCTCTATAACAACACAAGAGTGTTATAACGCAGCTAATCAGTGAATGGGCCATGTTAGTGGCTAGAGAAATGCTTTGTTTACACTAGAGGGCAGTGTTACCCGTGTTTTAAGTTTGAAATGGGAAAAACCTGCGGAGAATGATCTGAATCTCCAGCTTTTTCTCATAAGAGAGTCAGTAAAAAAAAGGAAAATTCAAAGCACCAACTCTTATTGGTAATTTCCATAAAGAAATGAACTCTCAAAGGAGGAAAAAGCATGGAGGTTGAGGAAACATCTTGTTTTATTCTATTCAAGAACTGGTAGAAGGAGAAGGGCAATGATTGCTCTCTCCATCTCCTATAAAATGGAGTTGAAGGCTCTTGGTTCAAGGTCGAAGGATTGTCAAGTTTTTGAATACTTGTGAAGTAGAGATCATTGTTGTAGTGTGAAGGTTAAAGGTCAAAGAGGTTCATTGAGAACTTCTTGATCAATACATCACCACTTTGAGAGATAGAGATATTGGAAGGCTGAGGACGGCTTGGTGCAACCGACGGTTGTAATCCTCCTTTTTTATAAATCAATAGAACTGTATCTGTTTTGTCCATTCTATGCGTTGATATTGTCGTTAATATTTAATCACTTATATAGCATGAGATGAATGGCTTAGATGTGCACATTTTAAATTTTTGTTATATATTGACTTAATTGATAGGAAATTCATGTTATGTTAGAAATTACATGGGTGCTTTAATTGATTGCAGGACCTAGATTTGGAGCTGGTGAAGGAGAAACATTGCTTCGCTACCTAGTGCTCTCCAAAGGACTCCAAGATCATTAAAGAGGTAATCTTCTATATTTTTCCATAAAGTGGTTTTAAGTTAATATGAACATTTATATGCCATATTTGTGAACTGTACAGCTAATATTACTGTCTGCCTCAGGCACCGGAAAGCCCTGAGAGGGATATATGATAACCAACAACCCAAGAATTTTACCCTATAGCAATAGGATCGGGGTGAAGGATAATCCCTATCTTGTTGAGAGGGAGTGTTTAGATTCAACAAGATGATGATCTTAGTGAAAAGAGTCGCCTTCACTAAGTGGGCCTGTAGGCTATTTTTGGCGTAAGTCTATTTTTAGACATGTCGATCATATTTCAGAAGTTGCAAGACGCTATTTGTGGATGGTTGATCAAGTTGGAAAAATAGATGAAATTATATTTTTAGAATATTGGGCGAAGTCTATTTATATATCATCAATCTAAAAATAGATGCATGTCGATTATTATTAGCTCTTAATAATAATCAGACTCTAAACAACAACTTATTCTCTTGGATCACTTCAGTTCAGTGCACAGATGTGGCACAGTAGCTGATAGAAGGAATTACACTATTCCTGAGGGTTTACTAAAGCCAATGCATGGAGGACTCAGCTAGAACTCAAGTGGCAGAGTTATGACATAGTTGGAAGAAGTAGTCATGGAGTTGTATTCAGTTTAACACAGTTAGACTCAGTTGAGCTAGTTATATCTAGTCTAACTGATTGATACACTAGTGAGAGTGGAGTGAATTAATTATTTAATTAATTCACAAATAATAACTCATTAATCAACTGAAAAATACAATAGTTAACTACAGTGCATGGCAGTTTCAGTGGAGAACAGTGGAGAGATAGGTGAGAGGGAAAGATAGAATGTCTGTTGTGACTATAGTGATGCATTGATTGCATCACGCACATATTGGAGATGCCAATGAGGATTGTGCAGTGCAAGCAAGGGTAATTAGAATTCATTCAAAGCTATTCTTCAGCAAAGATTGCACAGTGGAGGCAGGCTAACAGGTGGCAAAGATCGGTGCATGGATTTGCAAGATTAGGCCTGATTAGTGTATGACGATTGTACTGTACTGAGAGCTTGTGATAAGTTGTGTATGTTTGTATGAGATTGTCATATGATCTCCATGTTACATAATATATATTTGGGGTTTTTAGCTTCAACCTTTCCCAGTTAAAAATTGTGTTATGTGCGATTGAATATTTTTTGTTTATGTTTCACATGTGTGTGCAATTAATTTTTTCCGCAAAATATTAACAAGTGGAATAGATTCAGTATCTTGCATAAATTTAAATAGTGTGAGATCAGGTGGATCTTGGACATATGCATGCTTAGTGCATATAATTTCTACAACCTTTACTTGAGCATGAGCAGCTACAGGAGGAGCATCAGAGGAAGGATAGCAGCATCCTGGTATGTGACTTTGGCATGGGAGATGTCAAATAAGGGCACAACCACATGACAGATGCTTTCCATGATAGATCATCAACGTTGTCACTATGGAGGATAGATCCTTATTGAAAATCCCAGCTATTGGTGTACTACTCCAAGGATATTTTACATGCATGATACTTGATGACCAGCTATTAGATGAGGGATATTCAGTAAGAGATGGGATCATCTACTATGAGAGTAGGATATTCTTATCTATAGCATCCAAGCTCAATGATAAGTTACTACATGCAACACATGAAGATTTTCTCTTTGGCTACACTTATTCCATGAGAGCATACGATACCATCATGGAGGGATTCACTTGGGAAGGCTTTGAAGAGGAGATACATCAGCATATTAGGAGATGCATGGATCATTTGGAGATGGAGGAGAGACATAACTCTTTGATGCATTTATCATGGCCACCTCTTTCCTCTTTGGGAATGAGAGGGGATCTATCTATGAGCCACTCCATTAGTGTGATCAAAGTATATGGTAAGGATCATGTTTTTATGCATATTGATTTACTTAATGAATATTTGCATTCCTTTACCATACATGTTCGAGCCATTGCTCCAAGTGGGAGCACTCTTCCTTATAAAACTCATGGTCAACTTGGGGCCATAAACAGTGTTGAGCATGGCCACTCCCTAGGAGGATTTAGGGAGATGATATATCATTCAAGGTGTGCTCCATTGGCACCAAACATTACTCACCTTCTCCAAGAATGTGAGAAGACTATGGCAGCAAACAAGTAGTGGGGAAACCACTTATTATATCATGTTCTGAGGTAGTCATGAGACATACTGCGTTGGTTCCACATGTGGGAATATGATCCTCCTCCAGTATTACATATGGCAGCTTTTGTATCCTTGGTTATGATCCCATACATTGATGATGTCCTTATTCTTATTGTGGGAATGATTGGAGGAAGGATGCAAGGATTGAATGTGCCCATTGGGAGTGAGATTCCCCATGTTTCTTATGGTTCATGTTTTAGGGAGAACATTGGGAAAACCATGATTACTACATTAGATATTTTGTTTCCTTATGAGGTGAGTCATTGGCGTATCATGAGTACTTGGGAGGAGCATTTCATGGAGGGATTGATTGGGAGACACTTGGTTCATGAGGGAAAATTATCACATGGAGGTGTCACCAAGGAAGGAGGAGAAGAGTTGCAACACTCACCTTTAAAGTTGCTTGAGGACAAGCAACATTTGCGAGGGGAGGACTATAATATTCCCAATTAGCTTTAAGCTAGTTGGAATATTAAATTATTTTTTTCTTCTTAGTTAGAAGAATAAGAGGGTATGGATACCCATAAATCTCCTTAGTAGGAATAAAATCACTCCTAATGTGAAAGGAGATCATCTTAGTAGCTTGATTAAGCACCCTTGTCTGTGAAAATGGGATGGAGCATGTAGACTGGGTCAACTTTAACCAATTCAATAGCGTTGGTATGGAAGGAGTGGCATTCATTGAGGGACAACGTAGTTTTGGAGGGAGACTCCATGCATGGAAGTAGTGGCTTTAATGATTGGGGCCCAAGGTGAGGAAGCTCACCAAACATATAAGGAAGGGGATGGAAACCATAAAAGGTATTTTTTTATTATTATTTTTTCTATGGTTTGTATGACTAGTTTCTCTCTTCACCTGTTTAGTGGAGGTTGTAGTGTTGTTTAGCACAAGGGTGTTCCTGAGCAGGAATCCCACCTTCATCCTCAAGGGACTTCGAGTGCCCACTCAAGAGAATTATTTGGGTTACATTTTCAAATTTCAGCATCAGGCCAAGCTCCATATTTCTTCAACAGTGCATTTTCTGCAAAGGGTTGTGCTATGTTGCAGGGTGCAGTAGTGGAGAATTGACTTGGGTGATTTCTGAGCTAGTTTTCAGTGGAGGAAGGTTTCCTTCCATTAGGAAGCTATAAAATAAGGCCTTTTAACTTTATTACATCATTAGGCACCAGGCCAAGATATTATTAGTCCTACAATGCAGTTTCATTCTTGGATTGTGTTATTTTAGGGAGGATTTGCAGGGCTGGTTTCAGTACACCATTTGGGGAGATGGTTTTCCAGTGAAGGGATCAATCTTTCTCCTAGAGAGTCTATTGGGATAAGGCTTCATTCTATGCTACATCAGATCATCCACATCTTTCCAACTATTTATTTGTAATTAATCTTCATCCCTAGGGCTTTGGTTCACCTCTTGTATTTTGGTGTATTTTCTGGAAACCCTCTTGGGTTCTATTGGGAGGTTTTTATAGAACCTAGATCTTTTTCTTTAGTATCTCTTGAGGCATATATTAGCCATTATATATCATTGTATATTCATATGTTGTAGATGTGTTCATCATGATTGCGTTGTAGCAGCTCTCTGGCATTTTGTGTAGTAGCAACACCTCACTTTTGAGAGGGTTTATGGGAGGCTTGTTTGCCCTTATCATATGATTGATGCCTCACTATTTTGTAACGATTTGTTGTTCTTATACATAATGTAATGGCTCCATATTTTTCTTCTATATTTTTTCATTGATTTACACTGCTATTTCCATGTTTATGCCCTATATTACTTCTTTTCCTATTTTGGGATATTAAATCATTATTGTGATAGCGGAAATGTGATGGTTGACGTGGCTGATTGGTGGGGTTAACTTTGGATTTTATATGTGTAGAGAATTTTTATTTTATTAAAGTTATTTAAGACTTTTGTATGTTTCTTTTAATTTGGGCAAGTCACATCGCATTTTTCATGATAGGGTGCTTTTATCTGTTATTGAATTTTGTGATATACGATGTGTGATATAGCCTTAATAACCTTTGTTTTAAGTCCTTCGGCTAATAGAACTAAGAATTAATTTCAGATAGCAATGTTTTTTTTTCCTTGGGAATAAAATGACTTATTTTATTACTTAAAAATATTTTAAACTAAAAATTAAAAGGGTCCTCATTATTGATTAATTTTAACTATATAACTATAATGGGGGGTTGTTGAGTAGCATAACACCTTCCGAGGCTGTGTTGGAGTTAGGTATAATTTATGTACTTTGAGGGCTATCTTGACACACTTCTCTGTCTTTCATGTTTCCATAGTCCTATTGATGTATACTATGACATAGATCCATGATTGTACTTGTTAGTGGCTATGCATCATTTATTGAGTCACATGGATCCACTGTGTATTTTTCTCTAGTTTTGCCCCTAGATGCATGCATGGTAGTCTATGGGAGCATCTAGAGCCTCCCATACTGTAAAAATTCAAACATCCATGAGGACTAATTCAATGGATCAATTTTATGCTCAAAATTCAAAGTTGTTAGAATGGCTCGAAGCGAATGCGCTTGCATATATCTCGTCATTCTAAATCCATCACAACTCGTTTCGCTCAAATATGACATTGGATGCTCCCGATATCGATTTATGTTAATTTTGGGGAAAAAAATGTTTTAGTGTTGTACAGGATTGCACATTCAATAGTCTGTACTGTTGACTAGACCCTGACATGTTAGGTTGATTGTTCATAACTGGCCAATGGCTGTGTGACACTTTGAAAATTTTTGTTGGGTCAAATTTGATGGTTTATGATTAATTTAAGTGGTTGTTAAGTTGGACCAACCAGGGAGGACCACGTGGGCCAACCAGAGGCTACCACGTGGCCTCCTGGTGGCCACTAAAATTTTGGTTAGGTCTAGCATTAGCCCCATGGAATTGAACACGAGACCTCGTCTAAGCCAAAAATACCTCCAACCATATGTTATACATGTGTTTCTTAACCTTATGGGTTGAAATGCATATATGAACTTTATTTCATTTGCATTCGGGGGTTGGGAGCAGCGTTAACCCTTGACCCTGATCCACATACTAGGGTGAGGGGCTAACCCCAGCCCCAAAACATTGTATAAAGCTATAACCAAAGTATTTTGTGCAATATATTGGTGGAGTTCCAAACCATACATTATACCACAACAAACCTTGATACACATCACATAACCCAAAGTCATCGCAAATGTGTTAAAACGGCGGAGAAAACCTTAGACATAAACCATATCCAAAGTTTATTTGTGTTGGTATTTGACAACAGTTTCATAGATAGTTACAGGTTCACCTGGTGGTTAAGTCAGGTTTCAGAGAAGTGCTCACAAGCGTGGGGTTCCACAGCAGTTTAGTGCCACCGTTAAAAAAATTTGTGGCAGTAATGTTAACCACCAGCGGACGGGTCACATGGCAAAGTTTACAAACTTTTGTTACAATGATTAGTTAGCAGTAACCACAGTCACAACCCATGTTAGAACTCAACCCAGGTCGAGTCAACAAAACCGGTGGGATAACGTACACGTGCCCGAAATCGATGGTGGAGGAGATGCCACTTAGAGCCTTTTTAGTCAGATAATGGGCTTACTGACACAATTAACCAGGGGACAAATTGCATGCAGTGCAACGGTTATATTGCCAATGTGGGGCAAAATTGTCACCCCACGTGGCCAATAAAGTCCGGATTTATAAGACAAATTGCAGAAGGTATGATTTGTAGGACATATAGTGTAGAAATTTGGGGAGAGCATAACTTATTCATTTTTTAGCCTTTTTGGGAGCAGAAAGAGGTTGGACATGGGTTTTTTGCTATTATGGAGACATTGGAGCCATTTTTGAAGCCTTTTGAGCACTATAACTTGACGTAAACACCATTTTTTGAGCATAATGAAAGAGGGCCAACCACTGGAAGTTGGACCAAGAGATGTAACCTAGGAGGGGTGAACTCCTTCATCACTTGTTGTTTTTTGTTTATGGTTATGGTGATGTTGTCTTATATTTTCAGCAAAAAAAACTAAACTTTTAATGTATGTTTATGTGTTTATGAATTTGACGTAAGAGGCTTAAAAACCCTAATTTATTCACTTGTAAAAATCAACATAATCCTCAAGTTTTAATATACAGATCAAGGACTAAGGATCACTAATCCATGGGGGGTAAAATAGGCTGATAACAGTCACACCTATAAAAACCCATGCCAATGAAAAAAAGAGAACTGAATACACACTTGCATGTACCATGCATTCACAACCAACTAGGAAATCCCACATGCAACCTGTTACCTACAAGTATTCATGTTGAAGTTTCTTGATCCAAATTTTTCTTACTTGTCCTTTTCTTTCCTTGTCCTTCCTTTTCTTTCCTTTCTCCAATGCTAGAGTGTTCCAAGAATGCTCTAGTGTCGAATAGTATGAGAGAATAGAGATAGCTCCAAAAAAAAAAAAAAAATATTATCCAACAAAAGCTTAAACCAGCAAAAGTTTTGAACTGGTCCTCAGAAGCATTTTTATTATTGAGGCCTATATTTTATTCAATATCCTCTATTTTTCCTTCAATTTTCCTCTCATGCAAATATGTTACCCTTCATCTCAATTTTCACCTATTTTCCTTTATTTCATAAATAAAATTCCAATTAATGCCTCTTTGCATTTGTCAATTTCCCCTTAGACATAATAAAATGAAATGAACACGCACTAGGATGTTCACCCAACATTCAGCTTGGAATATGTGAACCATGACCTTGGTCTTATTTTTCCTTTATTAAATTTATTACATGAAATTTTTACCCATGGTTGTTACAGTTTTTCACCCTCTCATTTTAAGGTTGAGTTAAGAAATTGTGTTGTACGTTACCTACTACTTCTATCCATTCACTTGAGAAACTTGTTAAGGAGCTTCGTGAATCCTTTGATAAGTATTATTATCATGATGTATGTGATATGATTGAATTGATTAGAATGTAACCTGGTGAATCCGTATAGGATTTTCTTAATCAATTTCTTCACCTTTGCTATGAATTTCCTGAAGGAATGGTTGATACATATTTCATTATGGAAAAATTTCAAAATTTGATTCTACTCTCAAATTTCAGATCTTTTGAATCTAAAACCTCAAATGAATCTCTCTCCCCAACTTTGGCTAACCATGAAACACCTGAATCTTCCAAGGAGGAAACTGTTATTCCTTTTGTTCCTTGTCCTTCTCCTTTTATATTACCAATTTGGGAGCCCCCTCCTGATGATGTTAAAGTTGGGAGATCTAAAAATTAAATTATTGACATATCCATTCAACCTTGATCCAATTATTATGATTCATATCCTATGGGGGATAATGTGGAATGGTTCAATAATTCCATGGAGCCTAAAATAAAAACTTATTCCTTTTGTTTTCAATATCGTATTAAAGTACACAAGTCCAATCTTGAATCTAATTCAAATGAAAACTTGGTTTTCTCTAGGGATACATTAAAACTTTCACTACCTATGTTTCATGATTCCTTGTTTCATGATCCACTTGTTTCACCCACTTCAACTTTTAATGATGTTAAACCTGTTGTTTTAAGTTTTAATCGCGAATGATGTGGTTGTATTTCATATCCAGAGGAGAAAAGTGTTGAAGGTATATCTTATCTTTTCTCCTTCTTTCAAGATGATAATATTTCCTTTCTAACTCATCTTCGATCTTCTAATATTGACAACCTGTCAAATGACTCTGAACCCCACATTCAAGTTGAGACTTTGGATAACCCTCACCATGACATCTCTCACATGTGGTGGTGAATATCCAAATATATCACAAGATATCTTATCTTCTTCTGAGGGCTTGGATTTGTGGGGTATGTCATAATTTGTTCTTCATAGTTTACAATCTTCATTTATGAATTGGGATGCTCTTCTAATTTATATTTATCACGAATCATCTTTAATTCATACATATTTAGTGTCAAATTTGAAAAGGTAATTTTTCAGGATTTTTAATCTTTGGAAGATCTTGGCCAATATGAGTGTCATATTGGTATATATATCCTTGACCATTATATTGATGACAATGATGTTGATCCATTATTCTTTCAATTTCAATCTGATTTAAGTACAACTGTTTCTCGTTATCCCGAGTCTTTCAATACTTCTTCACCTCTAGCACATTATTCATTGTACCCAGATATGTTTGATAAGTTTGTCACACCTACATCCCCCCTAAATTCTTTCGATATTTATCCAAATGATCATGGTTGCAATCAGGTAGATGATGGTGTGATACTACAAGAAAAGGATGAAAAGTTTAAATCTATTATTCATTATTTGTTTAATTGTAAAAAAATTGTATGTCTAGAGGATGATGTTCCAACCCTCAATGATCAACGAATTTTTTAAATTGATGTATCTCAATTTTCTATCCATCAAGGTTCCAATATGTTTGATCTTAAATCTAATCAAACGAGTGGAGTTATCAATGTTTTCATTGATACATTTGTTGATTGTGGTGCATGTCTACCTGTTGATTTTTCCAAGCCATCCAGATTTGTGTATCCACCATCAGAAAGTTTAGAGACCTGTCATGAAGTCGAGGCACTTATACCCAACTTGATGATTATGTCAGGTTCTCACAATATTGTTAAGATCTATGAATTAATTTGGATCCATATTTTCATGCATAATTATTTTATCAACATTCATCCATTGGTTATGATTTAATTCTTAAAGGACTCTTTTTATTTTCAAGTTGATCTTCATGATATCCAGGATATATTTTTTTATCAATGAAAGGTTATTATTTTTTTAGTTCCTTTTCATGTCAACCCCTTGATCTAGAACAAGGGTTGGAGAGCTCATCTTTCAAAGATCCTTACGGTTTCAAGTCATTTGATTTTGATGATCAAGATAAATGTCATTTTGGGTTGAAGGATTTTTATCTATTAAACTCTTTTAAATCTGATCATATTGTTATCTCTTTTGTGCATATCATGAAGCTAATCATCTCCATGGCACATTTCCTTTTTTGGAGTAATTGCAATTACTTCAACCATTCAACTGACCAAAACCCTTTTGTTAATACTAGGTTTGATTTGACACATTTTTCTAATCTCTTGTCAACTCAGTATCCTGATTGGTTTCCTGGATTCACAATGTCAAAAATTTCTTTGTGTTCCATAAGCTTTATTATTGTTTACTTTGAATGTAATTGGATACAAAGGGAACCAATAGAGGCTTGAGAACCTTGTATGTTAATCGACCAATCTGATCATAATACCAACGATTCTCATTGTGATTCAAATGCATTAATTGAAAATTCATTTCCCCATAAGTCTCGGGGTCTTCAAAGTGGTTGTTATGAATATCAAAATCCAATTATTGAATGGTCAGAGCAATGTCACCTAGCAAGCTCCTATGAAAATAACAAATTTCTATCATTTTTTATGTTTGCAAGAACTGAGAACATAGATGAATATGTATTGACAAGAAGTCTACAAGGTTTTCATAATCGACATTTCAAACAACAAGGCAATGTTTAAAATTGGATTGAAATGTTTGTTATGGCACATCCTTTTGGTAATAATCAAGACCTTCAGTCAGTTGTGCATGTTTTCAAAGTTCTTATCTTTTCTATTGTGCATTATTTTATACTACTTTAATTTATCGTATCTTTGTGGTTGTAGATCAGGAATGATGTTGGCTACATTGGAAATATCATTACAATTATCCTTGACCTTCTGGCTTATTAGGTTAGGAGTAGGCTTAAATTTCATTTGGCTTCCTTTGCATTGCATCCACCCTCCGTATTTCTCTCCATCAAATTTCTACATTTGTTTATTTTATTATTGTATATTTTACATGTTGTTTTATGTTCCACCTCCATTTTATTTATCCTTCAGTTTTCTTTTTTATCTTTTCATGTATTTTCCTTTTTTTTCTATTTAGTAAGAATTTGCATGAAATATACTCTTGTTTGGCTCAAAACACAATGTTGAAAAAGTTGAAAAGTAATATTGTGATGACGAATGATGCTTGGCTAATTTTTTACCTCTTCTCTATCTTGGGTTTACATATATTTAAAGTCAATGATTTCTAAATGGAAAATACGATCCACTCAATTGAAATTCCTTTAGTCAAACTATAAATCCCACATATATTGTAGGATCCTCATCCCTCAACTCAATATTGTAATTAAATAGTTTTTTTCTTGTCGATCCAATGAAGTAGGGAAAGGATAAGGGGAAAATCTAAAGTGATCAAACCAATATCGAAGATTATATAAATACGTTCCTAAAGGATAAGCCTATGTTGCTCTCAATAATTCAGGATCCCTCTCCCACCCGTTGAAATAATAAGTGTTGAATAATAGTCCTATTAAATATATAAATAAAGGGTGAAAGAAGATAAAGGCTTCCTATATAGGGAGGTGAAGCAAGCTACTTCATCAGGGTAATATTCAAGCTTTCTGAAAGTGAAGAAAAACTTGTGCTCCTGTAGTGACTTTGTCAGGGTGTTGTCTATGCCTGCTAGTAGAGGAGAAACAAGAGAGATTAAACTCATACTTTGAATATCTTAAAATAGCCGCACATATTACCCTTTCCTAGATTGAAACAATTTTGATACGACATATATTTTTTGTGTTTTAAATGAGTAAGGGAATGAAGGGGACTATATCTCTAACTGGGTTCAGTAGGGAAGCTAAGGTAATCCATAAGATGAATCAATACTTCCTGAAAGACTGACACCTTGCACTTAGAGAATTAAACCTAAACAAAGAAGTTGGAATTCTACCAGTGTGTCGCCAAGTCTTTTCATTGCAATCAATGATCTAGTGGATCAGTAAAGTTCTCAAAATTAAAAATGTTCAAAATTACTCAAAACAGGTTCCAAAACATAGATCTCATCTCCCTGAATCCAACACAACTTGAATTGCTCAAAATCGATATCGTATGATCTCGATATCACATTCTTATTTTTTTCCTATACACCTAAAAAAGTTGTAGTTGGGTGCAGGTCCATTGACTGTGCAATCCATACACTAACTAGGAAGGGTGACTGGGAAGTTGACTACATTTGAACGACCAATGGCATGCCACCAAGTGTCCACTCCACATTGGTCTAATTTTTGTTGAGGCTTTATTGGTTGATGTTTGTGATCAAGTGGACCAATGGGTGGAAACCACATGGGCCAATGGATGGCTACCACGGGGCCTCCCATCAATGTGGTAAAATTATTGGTATAGTTGAATGGGCCTCACGGGAGTTGAGCATGGTACCTCTCATCGAGCAACACAACACCTTACCGTTGTTCCATGGGTGAGTCTTAACCACTATAGGCAACATGGTGTATTTACCGTTTAGTTGGATGGCAGTTGGGGGACGGGGTCGGGGTCAATCCCTAGTCCCTGGTCACCCCATACCCACGAGACCGCAGGCACGACGTTTTAGAGTGTGGGTCACATATGGTGTGCAACATGAACCTTACCATAGTTCAAAAGTTGGTTAGAGAAGGAGTTTATAGTTGTCACGAGTCGAAACCAACCTTGAAACCACATATAAATTGCCACCTAACCACATTTAGAGCTAATTTTAATGGTTGGCGGGAGTTGGCCTGACCTCGGATCCAAAGACGGGGAACCAACCACGTGGCCCCATCTTATCCGCTCACGGGGGGTCATTGTGCATTTAAAACATGCAACAAATTTCACCCAATCTGGCATGAATCTCGCTAGCTCTGGGTGAATTTATCGCTCACTGGTTCTAGAAAAGGATGATTTGTAGGATGGTTAGAAGGCTAGTGCAATTTGTAGAGAAATTAGTAGCAAAACTTCACCAGAGAATAACTTCTTTCATTTTTGGCCAAATTGAGCCCAAAAAGAGCTCAACTAGGGGTTTTTTACTATTTTGGAGCCATTGGAGACATTTCTTTTTCATTATGAGCACTAAAAATCCATGTAATCACATATTTTAGCACTTAAGGAATGAGCCCCAACATTGGAAGTTGGACCAGGAGATGTAGCCCAGGAGGGGTGAACTCCTTCATCATTTTGTTATCTTGTGTTAGATTTTGTGGTATTATTGTCTCTATTTTTATGTTGCAAACTGACTTACAAACACTTAATTTATGTCATTTTCCTAAAACATATACAAATTTTCTTGCACAATTCATCAAACCTTCAATTTTTAAAATACAGATCAGTTTGGTATCATAGCTTTGGTTGAAGCTCAAAAGAGGAGAAGAAAATATTTTGGGAACAAGTCCTCAAGCTAGTTCAAGGAGAGCATATCTACCTCGAGTTTCACCTCAAGTGTCACCCAAGGCCTCACTAGTCATGTCACATGAAAGAGGCACTGCCAATATGTCTAGGAATGAGAATACTTTCAGGAAAGCATTCTTTGAGACGACTAAAATGTTGAAAATTCTTTATGAGGAGAGAAAATCAAGGTTTCAAGGTGAGAGCTCAAATCCTCCAAAGGATAATGGAGTAAATGGAGACAAAACTCCAAAATGGAATGGATGTAATGGTGACAAACCACCTCTACCTCCACCTTTGTTTTCACCTTCATCTTCACCTCAATCTGCACCCTCATCTTCCTCTACATCAACCCCTTCACAAACACCTCCACATTCTCCAAAGGGACATGGTAAAACTCATTTTTTGAAACTTGACATAAAGTTTGAATTGCATATGTACAATGGAGAGGTAAATGCTGAGAAATTGGATAATTAGGTTCGTCAAATTGAAGTGTATTGCAGGATACAAAGGATCAAAGATGATGACACCAAGATTTAGCTTCCTTCTTTAAGGTTGGAAAGTGAAACATTCATTTTGTGGGAAGCTAAAACTCAAGAGGATATCAAGAAAAGAGTTAAGATCATAACGTCTCGGAATGATTTTTTGGTTTCATTAAGAAGATAGTTTTATCCTTTAGCATACATGCAAAAAGCTATACTGGATTGGAAAAACTCCGGGCAAGAAAAGGGTCTAAGTGTGCAAAGTTATACTCAAGATTTTATAAGGAGAGTATTGATTTTGGGTGTAGATTTATCCTCTCAAGGCACTCTACTCAAATACATTGGAGGTTTACATAGTTACTTGAGACACACAATTATCATGTTTACCCCTGCAAATGTAGATGAAGTTTTTGTACATGAAACACATTTAGAATCAAGAGGGAAGAAAAAATCCATTCAAGGGTGGAGACAAAGGAAAAGGGAAAAATAATTCTTCCATCAAGAAAAAGGGAGAAAAAAAAACATGCAAACATTGTTCTAAAGAAGTCCATGATGAATATCATTGTTGGAAACTTCATCTTGAGATGAGACCCAAAAAATTTAACAACAAAGGAAACAAAATATTGTTACAACTATACAACATGATTTAGGATCTGATTCGGGAGATGAAAAAAGTATCACAGCCACGGGATTGAAAGGTAAGGACTCTGTTACAAGTACTAGTTCTTCTAGTAACCTCAATGAATCTCAAAATAATAAGGACATAATAGAGCTTTTACATATTAGAGTTATCTCAAAACATAACAAAATAGACACTTTATTTGACATTGGATCACAAGAAAACCTCATTTCAGAAGCCATTGTCAAGAAATTGAATTTAGAAACCATTCCTCATCCTAAATCTCATCCTTTAGGCTGGGTATGTGACAATGTAAAATTGCAAGTGACTAGAAAATGCAAACTGAAATTTTCCATCACTACAAACTTGATTGATGAAGTAGAAATTGATGTAGTTCCACTTGTCATATGTGGTATTGTTTTGGGAAGCCCATATATTTATGATAGAAAAGCCATATTTCATCGCCATGAGAAAAAGTATCATTTTTTTAAAGATGGTATTGAGTACATTGTTACAACACATCACAAGAAATTAAATATGTCTCTTGTGAATGATGGACAAATGAAGAGGCTTGTTAATTCTAGCAATAATTTTGTACTTTTGATGATCAAACCCAAAAATTATGTTGATAATGAAGCCTTCCAAGGTTTTCATGCAAGGTTGAAATCTGATTTGAATGAGGTTGTTAACAACTATGATGAGATGTTTCAGGAGCCTAAAGTATTGTCTCCTAAAAGAGGAATCCAACATGAGATCCAATTGCAGCAAGATTTTCCTCTTCCAAAAATTGGCATGTACAGGATATCTGTCATGGAAAATGTAGAAATCAAGAAATAAATCCAAGAGTTGCTTGATAAAGGGGTCATCAGGCCAAGCACATTGCCATGCAGGTCACTTATTGTAATAGTGCCAAATAAGAATGGTACATGACGCGTGTGTGTGGATTTCAAATCATTGAACAAAATTACGATAAAGAACCATTACCCTCTTCCTAGAATTGATGATTTACTTGATCAATTGAAATATGTTGTTTATTTCACTAAGTTATACTTGAGGAGTGGCTATCATTATATTAGGATTGTTGAAGGAGACATTTGGAAGACAGCCTTCAAGACAAAGCAAGGCTTATTTGAATGGTTGGTTATGCCATTTGGGATTTTTAATTCTCCTTCTACATTCATGCAGGTTATGAATGATGATTTAAGGGATTTTCTTGATGATTTTATGATATTCTACTTAAATGACATACTAATTTTCAGCAAGTCTCGTGAAGAGCATGTCATGCATGTCAAACAAGTACTAGATGTCTTAAAGAAGGAAAAGTTGTTTTTAAATATTTCTAAATGTGATTTTGGGAAAGAATATTTCGTCTACTTTGGTCATATTGTTGGAGGGAGTGAGTTGAAGATACATCCCTCAAAGATCGAAGTCATTTTGAACTGGCCAAAACCACATGCTGTGACAGAGGTTAGAAGTTTCTTGGGAGCAACCAAATATTGGAGAAAGTTAATTTCTAACTTTTCTCCCATTGCATCTCCATTACATGCATTGACAAGTTTGAAACATGTTTTTTAGTTGGGAGGAAAAAAACATAAAGCCTTTGATGCATTGAAACAGAGAATCAGTTCAGCGCCCGTACTTGCACTTCCAGAGTTGAGACAATCGTTTGAGATACAAATCAATGCAAGTTACTATGCCATGGGCATAGTCTTGATGCAACGTGGTAAGCCCGTTTGTTTTCATTCTGAAAATTTTGATGGTTCAGTGATTAATGATCCTACATATGAAAAATAATTGTATTCCTTGGTTCAAAGTGTGAAAAAATGGAAACATTACTTGATGGTTAAGGATAATATCATTCACACCGATCATCAACCGTTGCAATACATGCAATCACAAACCAAGCTACAATAGGCAAGGCACTTTAGATGGGTGGGTTACTTACAATAATTCCACTTGGTGATAAGATATAAGAAATGTATTTATAACAAGGTTGTTGATATGATTTCTAGGCCAAATTTTAGTGCATCCATTATTCTTAATTTCTATCATGCATGAGAGATATGTTGAGCAATATTCTTTAGATGATGATTTTAAGGATGTATATGCAACTTTGTGTCAAGGTAACTAAGTAGAGGAATTATATTTTCATGTCCATGATAAATTTTTTGTATCATTTTGGCAAGATATGTATTCTACGGGGAGAAAGAGTCAACATCATAAGGGAAGCATATACTTCTCTTATTGCTAGTCATTTTGGTGTAGGTAAGACAGTGGCACAATTATAGAGGCATTATTACTAGCCTCATATGCTTGAAAGCATGTCACTATATATAAGAGGATGTTCTTTATGTGCTGTCAGTAAGCCTAGAAATAGAAATTTGGGATTGTATACTCCACTTCTTGTACCTTCCCACCCTGGGAAAGTGTTTCTATGGATTTTGTAGGAGGTATACCAATTTTTAGGAAAGGTCATGATTATCTTTATGTAGTTGTGGATCATTTCAGCAATATATGTATGTTGATGCCTTATAAGAAGCAAGTTATAGCTGAACAAACTACATAGTTTTTCTTTCAAAATATATGGGTACATTTTGTGTTGCTCGCATCCACTTTTTATGATCGAGATTCTCTCTTTTTCGAGAACTTCTGTTCAATCTTATGGGGACTCATGGAAACCAAATTTAAAAAGAGCACAACATTCCATCCACAAATATATGTCCAAAAGCAAGTGGTGAACATAATGGTAATACATATTCTTCTTGGTTATTTCATTAAGCATCCTAAGTTTTGGGATGAACATTTGCACTACATTTAGCATGCTTACAATTGGGCCAAGCATTCATCAACTCAAACATTTCCATTTGAGGCATGCTTTGGATACTTACCAAAATATCCTTTAGATTTTATCTTTGGGAAATATTTTTCTATTGATGGACATAGTGACATAGATAAGGCCATATTATTCATTGAACAACTTCAATTGGTGCATCTGATGGTTCAAGAACAGTTGGAAAAGAGTCAAGCCAAGTATAAGACAAGACATGATAAGCATCATGTTGATCACAGTTTCCAAATGGGAGATTAAGTTTGGTTTCATATCAGCAAGGAATGACTCCAAGGAGAAGGTGAAAAATTGAAACCGATCAGATATGGTCCATTCAAGATTTTAGAAAAGACTGGTAATAATTCCTTCGTGTTATATTTGCATCCATATATGCAAATCTATGTAGTTGTTAATGTTGAAAATTTGATATTTTATGAGCCTCATTTGATTGAAGATCAAGGAGAGAATGTTAATGTTCCTTCAATTTAATATTTCTCTCATAAATATCTTGAATAATTGCAACAAGACACCATCCTTGACAGGAAAAAAAAAAACTTCAAAAAGAGGGAACATGGAGTACCTTCGTGTGGGGCTCAAAGGGACAAATCCAAGCAAAGAAAAATGGATTTAGATTGGAAGGGTGAGGGAATTGTACCCTCATCTGTTTTTTGACTGAAAATGATCTTTTGGAGGTCCAAAAGCTTCCAGTGGGGAGGAATGACACAATGGATTAGTAAAGTGCTCCAAAATTCAAATTGTTCAAAAGAGCTAGAAACCAATTCCAAAACATAGATCTCATCACCCTTATTCCAACGCAACTTGAATCACTCAAAACCGATATTGCATGCTCCCAATATCGCGTTCTGATATTTTTCCTAAACAACTAAAAATTTGTAGTTGGGTGCAGGCAAGGTGACTGGGCAGTTGGTTGTATTTCAATGACCAATGGCATGTCACTAAGTGTCCACTCCACATTGGTTGAATTTTTTTTTAGTTTTGATTGGTTGATGTTTGTGGTTAATTGGACCAATGGGTGGAAGTCACGTGGGCCAATGGGGTTGCCACATGGCCTCCCAACAGTGTGATAAAATTATTTTTATGGTTGAAAGGGCCTCACGAGAGTCGAACATGGGACCTCTCATAGAGCAACACGGTGCCTTACTATCGTGGCATGGATAGTCTTAACCACTATAGGTGACATGGCCTATTTAAATTTTACTTGGATGGCAATTGGGGGACAGGGTCAGGGTTGAGCCTTGGTCCCTAATCACCTAATACCCATGAGACCAAAAGAAAGTAGTGTCGAGGGCTCAGGCTTAACCCCAACTCCAAAACCCTGGTTAAGAAAACCTTACCACAGTCTTGTAGTGAGTTTTTTATACCCCGGTTGAACCATAACTCAACTACAGTTAGAGTGTGGGTCACATATGGCATGCAACTTGAACCTTACGATAGTTCAAAATTTGGTTCGAGATGGGGTTTACAGTTACGACGGGTTGAAAACAACACCAAAACCATAATTAAACCGCCACCTAACCATAGTCGGATCCAAGGTTAACGGTTGGCAAGAGTTGGCCTGAACCCGGATCCAACGGTGGGGAACCAACCACATGGTTCCATCTTATCCGCTCACGGGGGGGTCATTCTGCATTTAAAACATGAAACAAATTAAACCCAATCTGACACAAATCTCGCTGGCCCCAGGCGAATTTTTCGCTCAGCGGTTCTGGAAAAGTTGCATTCGTAGGATGGTTAGTATACCAGTGTAGTTTGTAGAGGAGTTATCAACAAAACTTCACAACAGCATAACATCTCCATTGTTTGGAAAAATTGAGCCTAACAAGAGCACAAATAGGGCTTTTTTACTGTTTTGGAGCCATTGGAGACATTATTTTTTCATTATGAGCACTGTAAATCCATGTAATCACATATTTGATCACTTAATGAAAGAGGCCCAACATTGGAAGTTGGACTAGGATTTATAGACCAGGAGGGGTGAACTCCTTCATAATTTTGATGTCCTGTGTTACTGTTTATGGTATTATTGTCTCTATTTTTATGCTACAAACTGAGTTAAAAAAATTGATTTATGTGCTTTTTCAACTTGCGTAATTTCCTAAAAGACATAAAAATCTACTTGCACAATTCATCAAACCTTCAAGTTTTCAAATACAGATCCATCAAAACCCTCCAAATTTTTTATCACACTTAAATTTTGGAGCCTATTTATGTTATTATGTTATGTCTTCTTATGGTTACTCCATGTTCATTTGATTTTTTGTCAGGCATTTAAGTCTTCTTCCTAGTTTAAAATATTAAGTCACTTGCACACACATGCTCAATCTCTGATGGGTTCATGAGCACACTTCTTTTATGAAAGATTTAATAGACATAACATCACTCATCTAGATATTTCTTGTTCAATTTTCAACTCATGACGATAGTCAGTGCACAGTTTCATTGACAGTCTCCCTCACTTTGTTGCGTTTGTATTTCTATTTTGGTGAGCTTTCTCAACTGTTGTCTTTTGTGCATTTTCGCTTTCACAAGCATCAATTTCACATTAACAGTTGTTATTCAGAATTTATTTTACTTTAGTAATGTCATTTTCATTTTATATTCACTCTGGCATGTGATTCTTTTAAGGTCCTTCACATTCTGAAAGTGGGGTCTTCATGTTTTCCTCCTATCGTAGGTGTTGCTTTTTTGTTTTCACTACTACATGTGTAGAGACACATTTGCGTATCACCAAAGTTATTTTTGGCACACTCTTATGAACTATATGGTATTACATATGATTGAAATATGCACTAGACACATTTCTATATCTTAGTGCACCTTTTTTCCACAGTTTTCACTTTTATCGTAACTTGTGTTCTAAGTGTTGTAATGTGTCGTTTCAATTGTCCCACTTAGAAATAGGTGTCGCTTTGTTGTTTTTTTAAGGTGTGATTGTTGTTCATGAGTCCTATGAATTTTGTTAGCTTGTATTGATGGGATTTATGTGTGTGTTCCATGTTTGATTCATGTTAGGATGCATTTCTTTCTCCTATTTTGTTGGTACCACACTTAGCCATTTTGAGAGCTCTTATTCGTCCTTCAGCCTAGTGAAAATTATAAAGGCATTACTCGTCTAACAAGGTGATGAGTTCAACTTATTCACGAGCTTCATTGACGTATCTTTCCTCCCATACTTTTTCACTAAGTATTTTATAAGGTCTCCTCCCTCTCAAAATGAATTATTACATCCTATGAAGAAGTCACCTAGACTTGTGTTGCCTCCCTTACTGAAAAGGCATGCTTTAGAACAACTTGGACCCTTTGAGTGTAGTTTGGAGCAATAAAGGATCCTTTGTATCTTAAAAAGTGCATGGCACACTCATGAAGCATGAAGCCTTAAATCATATGACGTGCTCATGAAGCATGAAGCTTTCCCTTAGATTTCATGGTGCACTCACAAAGCACGAAGCCTTAAATCACCTGACGCACTCATGAAGCACGAAGCCTTAAAGCATATGGCACACACGAAGCATGAAGCCTTCCCTTAGAGAACATGGCACACTCACGAATCATGAACCCTTAAGGTGCATGGTGCACTCCTAAAGCACAAAGCCTTCATCCTTTCCTTTGAGCACATGCCACACCCTTCAAGCCTAAATACTTTGAGTGCATGGCACACTCTTGAAGCACGAAGCATTCATCCTTCTCTTAAAGAGTGGATGGTGAAGTCACGAAGCTTGAAGCCTTGGTTTGAGAGTACTCATTTGGTTCGAATAACTGCACCCTCATAACTCCACTTGAGCACACAAGTGCACTGAGAAGACTCGAAGTTTGACCCCTTTGTCCCTTCTGTGTGCACCCTTGTTCCCTCATTGTTCCTCTTGAGTGCATGAGTGCACTTGCAAGGCTTGAAATGTGACCCCTTCATCCCTTTGGTGTGAACCCTTGAGCCCCCCTTAACTTCCTTGAGCACATGAGTGCAACTTGAACTAACGAATGATTCTCCTTCATGCTTCGGCTATGTGTCCTATGTGCTTAGAGTTATCTCTCTCCTCCTTGAGCACACAAACACACCTTGAAGGCCTCCTGTGATCCTTAATGATTTTTATTTTTCCCTCCTAATAAAGCTTTCTTATTTTAACCCTCTCACAAGCCTATCATGAGTAGATCATTCCATGAGCTAGGTAGTGACAGAATAGATGTTTTTATACTAATTTTTCCTTGTCATGAATGATTTTCATTGGAAGGAGTTCATTCCTAGCATTAGAAGGTGATGCTCAAGAGAAAATAGCAAGGAGAAATAATAAATAAACACCTACAAAAAAGAAGAACAAAATAAAGTTATAATGGCGACATTAAGAAGATCATGGATCGAGACAAAAAGAAGACATTGCATCATGACTCAAGAGATTCCAATATTGATCAAAGAACCTTTAAGGGATGAAGATGAATAAAAAAGTACATCATTCATGAAGATGAAGCATAGATCAAATCTATCATCAAGGCTACAAGATGAAGCAGTAAGGAAGATAGCTTAGCATTTCCACCTCATCATGAGGTCCATGTCATCATTGTCAAGTTGTAATTTGTACAAGTGTCATCATAATGGTCAATATGTGTCCATGTGTCATGCCACGTTATCATGTGGAATGTAATGATGTACTCTCAAGAAAAGGAAAAAATATAATTTGTGGAATTCCAAGTGTCATATGTGGAATATGAAAATCCACTTAGTCATATATGGACAAAATGTCTTTAGGAGAAGTCAAAAATTCATTAGAAGTTCAAGAGTTATTTAGAATTCCAAAGGACACATTGTAAGTCAAAGAGTCATGAAGGTAATTCAAGATTCATGGGGATATGAAAGGTAATCCCCCTTATTATAAAAGAAACCTCATAACTCAAGCAAAAGGCTTTTGGAGGCTTAGGATTTGAAGAGATAATATTGGCTTCTCTACTTGGCATAGGAGAGAAAACTATTCTTTGGAGAAGCAAGAAGTGACTTAATGTTCCACTACTAGAACTAGTGTCTCGTCATTGTAACTTTGTACTTGGATTTTTCAACTAATTGAAATTTAATGAGCCAACACATTTTCATGTATGTATCGTAAATTTTTTAGGACTTAGATTCTTGGGATGTTTACGGTATATGTTGTGTTCATATGTACTCGAGAAATTAAACTATTTTGGTGGTTTTGGTGCTTATCTTGTTAATAAGTGTTGCATTCGCTTTACAATCGTTATGTGAACTATTTTGCTAACGAATATTTGTATGCTCTCGTGTGTCCCTCTTAGGTTAGTATAATTAATTCCTTCCAACGACTCAGTTTTTTGTCTCCCACTCATGAAGGTCTCCTTTTACACATTGCAATTGGTGTTTCACAATGTCAACTTGCTTGTTTAAGGTTTATGTATATAATCTCTTATGTTATCCGTTGAAACCAAGATGAACCTTTGTGTTATGGTGGTTGGAGAAATACTCTAGATTGGGATCCTACTCTAAATAGTGTGAGGTTTGATTGGGAATTCACATTAGGAAGACAGAGGGTGTGTTGGAGGTATCCAGCACCATCAACATGAAAAAAATCTCTTCTCATAAATATTCGTTATTTAGGGGATACTCCCTTCTAATAAAATGTTTCCCTCACCCCTCACGAAGTCATTTGTGGTCTCAAATCTAGAGCAAAGATGATATCCTAAAATTCAACACCTTTTGTTGGTCCCTTGCTCATGGGAAAATCCTAACTACAGAGAATCATAAGAAAAGAAGTGTCAATGGGCCATCAAGGTGTGTTTTATGTTGCAAGGAGAGGAAAAAATTCCTCGTCTCTTTTGGCATTGTCCCTTCTCCCTAGAGGCTTGTAGAATTTCCTATGGCTTGATTTAATCCATTGTTTTAATTCCAAGTACATGGGAGGAAATGCTTGAAAGCTAGAAAAAGAAGTTCTTTTGGGTAAGAAAGGCTTCATCCATCCTGATCCATTGTTGGGAAACCCTCCCAAAATTCTTATGTTGGGGAATATGGATTTCTTTGAACAAGGAAATTTTTAAAGAGGAAATCCCCTCTCTTCCTAAAATTGCAACCAAAGCTCAAGTCATGCTTATGGAGGGCATATCTTCTCAAGGCTATAACCACAGGGAGGTCAAAAACTTGAATCAACAAGAAAGCGACTGGATAAAATTTGGATTTCTCCCTAATACCACTATCAAACTTGGGCTTTGACTTGAATTCAACAGGATCCCGTTTATAAGGTTGAATGAACATGAATTCATAAAATGGTGATATGAACAATCACTCTTCTCCTTGTTATTTGATGGGGCATCTAGTGGATCCGGGGCAGGTTAGAGCAAGAGGGGTCATTTTTGGACCCGATGAAAAAATGGAATCTCAATTCACTTGGGGACTTGGAATTACCATTGATAATCAAGTGGAATTGCTAGCCTTATGGAAGGGTTTAGGGATCGCTAAGGATTTTAAAATTTCTAAAATATTATCTTTAGCGATTTGATGCTTGTCATCGAGCAGTTTACAAACGCTAAGGTCATTAATAGTGAGCCTGCAACCTTAAGCCAAAGAAATTTTTTCTTTTATTTCAAAATTTGATCAAGTGAATTTTTACCATGTGTTTAGACACCTAAATAAGTAGGTCGATGAGATGGAAAAAAAGGGTGCCATCATAAATCAAGGAGAAACTGAGCTAAACTGGAGGTAAGGCATCTTTCCAATTCCTTCACATGTTGAGTACTTAAGTAAAAAAATTGACATTGAGGGAGTGAACTCTCCACTCCCTTCCCCATTTTCAAAAAAAATTTGAGATGTTGAAGAGTAATCAAGACTCGTTAGTGGACTTTTGGGCCCAACAATACTTTCCCGGCCTAGCCCTTCCCCATTTATGGTCCCAAATTTTCATACTTCACCCGAGGTGTCTTCTAATGAAGTACAAGTGGCCTCCTACTCTGAAATCAATTCATATTGAATTTCTTGTCCATTTAATTGGCATTAGGCTTGTTGGGTGTAGAGCCTGATTATCTTCTTTATTCAAAAGTATCGCCGTGTTGGACCACAGTTCGTAATGGGGCGACAACGCACCCATTTAATCGCCATCAAGGGGGTCAAGGGCTAAAAATAGATCTACTATTTCCTTGTAAAGTATTGTAATTTCATAGTCAATATGGGTTGTTTATTATGGGGATGATCTGACGGTAGAAGTTATCTTTAATTTAGGGTTTTTTTCGCTAGAATGCAACCCCTCAGTTTATATGAGGGAATTGTATTGCGACTATGTAAGATGTGTATTCTTAGCGAGAAAGGGAGAGGAGACTGTGTGAGAGAGAAGAGGAAATCACAACAGATGTGTTGTAGGTTGTATCTCTTCATTTTGCTAAGGTAATATAAGGAAGGACTGGTTGTTTTTCCGTGGACGTAGCCCAAATTGGATGAACCACATATATCTATGTCTCTCTTGTTTCATACGTTTTATGTGTGCGTGTTTTTTCATATTTTATGTGTTTCATTTATCTGTGATATATAATTTTCTAACAAGGCTTGGGTAGTTATAGTTTCAATGGGTCGAAGCAATTAGTGCAATTTTCGAGGGAATGAAGTTAATTCCTCTGTTTTGTAGCATCTCTTTGACGCCACTCCACTATAATGTTCATTTTTCTATGGATAATTAGGTCTTATCATTATAGGATGGCTCATGTTAATGCTTGGGTTTCCCCTTTAAATTTCACCTTTCAGGCTCTCGGTTCCCATCATGGTTTATTATTGTTGCTCCTTATGTTTTGGCTCACCATTCTTCAGTATATTTTCCTTGCTGGACTGAGACTTCCAAAGAGATTATTCTCGCTCTAATTTGTAGAATTACGAGCCTCCATCATAGAATAACTGGCACTTCAGAACATCAAGGTAATATTGAAGTGGTATATGAGATCAATAGGTTATTATATGCCTCTCAATATTTGCTCATTTCTATTCAAAGACTTGAAGGCATGGTGGAAAGGAAAATATGCTCTTTCCATCTCTTTTTGGAGGCAAAATTGCTCTCCAACCATGTCAAAATGAAAGACTCTTTAAATGGTCTGAAGGAGGAAACATTCTTATCACTTAGATGTCAACGCTGGAAGTTAGTTTTTCCATTGTAGCAAGAGTGTCTTGTGGTGGCATTGGTCCTGGGGCTTCTGCAAAATGTAAAAGACTTCTTCGACTTCATGGGCCCAATGAGGGTTTCTCAACATTGTGTGACTCTTATCTTAAAGTCTTTGGAGACGTTTTGGCTACGTGGACAGTTTCTGTCACTTTTACTTGTTACATATGTTATTTTGTAAATGCATACTTTTGCTTGGGACCTTTTGCAAAATATATAGCAATTTTATTTTTTGTCTAAACTGGTGAACTAGTGTGCCATCTCAATGGCTAGTAAACTCTCATTTTACTATGAATTTTGTAATAGAAACCAAATGTAAGGGTTTTGGGCTCTCTCCTAGCTTTTATTAATATAAAAATTCCTACTTGTTTCGTTAAAGAAAAATATAGAGTTTTGGTATTTTTTTATTTTTTTTAGCTTATATGAGGTAACCATCCAACCACTAAAAAAACAATCGTTGAATGACTGGTAAACATTGATAGACATCAATTCATAATAAGCATCAAAACACTTACATTAATGATGCATTTACGTTGCTAATATATATATATATATATATATATATATATATATATATATATATATATATATATAAGAATAATTACTATATAAATTTAACATATATATATTTAAAGAAATATGAAACATGATTCTTAAAACCATGGAGACTTATCCCCACTTTGTAATGGAGATTCTTAATCTATAAATATGCTTTGTTATAATACTATGAGCCAATACCATGGCTTATCATTACCACATATCTAAAAAATCATAATTCACCTCACATGAGAGTTGTTCATATGACAATTTTTTTAATTAATCAATTCAATTAAAATATTAAAAAGATATATAACTATTTTAAAGATAAATCTCAACCATTGATTTTTGTATATTATTATGAATATTTTAAAATATTCTTTGGAGTTTAAATCCTTACCATCTACCTAATAATTATGAACAATTAAATTAAAATTCTAAAATCCTTACTCTAAAAAAATACATTTATTATATAATGATATATAATCATAAATTAAAATCATGTTATCATATTCTTAAAATGCTAAAAACAACCCAAATACTAATGCTATACTAACTTATACATTAAACATGTAAAATAAACCAAATCTAACTTAATACCACAACAAACTTTTATTAGAAAATTATGAATAAATTATAAACAACATTAAAAATATATTATTTGTTTTTCTATTTGTTAAATTTTGCTTTGGCCACACTAATTTAAATTCAATTGTACTATTAAAAAAATTATTATTTAATATGCAATTTCTTAAATAATTATATGTCTATAAATTTCATCATCCTATTTTAATTACAAACTTTTATCCTATTTTAATTATAAAATTTAGTAGCTATTATCATATTTTAATTATAAAAAATTCTTACTAAATTCTTTTTAATATAAATAAGTTTAAACATAAAATTTAAATCTACAAGTTCATACAATTTATAAATAGATTTTTATCATCAATAAATATTTTACAATTTTATTTACAAATAAAATATTTGATTTAACTTAAATAATAATTTAATCTTTCAAAATCTCAGTTACAATTAAAATGAATAAATTATTTTAAATAACAAATTTATCATATTAAAATATTTAATTTTACTTGAATTTTTTTTTTTAAATGTTTAATTTATTTTGAATAACAACTTTATCATATTAAAATATTTAATTTCAATATATATATATAACCATCGATCTGCCTACCAAGGCAATAATTTATTTTTTCATTGGAATTCAATTGTCTAATTGTTTTTGGTTGAAAATTTTAAAATTTATATTCTTTTAATCTTGATTTTGAAGTTTATCACTTAGAAAAACTAAGCCAAAAACCCAAATTCGATAGTTTAACCGTTGTAATCAATATCTCTCAAAATTCTGCAAGATTTAATCAAATCGTATTCACTAATTCGACTACAGGTATAACAATAATCTTCTATAATTTCAAAGACCACCATCTTAAAAAAATAACCCTATAAAAAATGGACTTTTTCAAATAAATCTTTGATGATGTCAAGGGCCTTTCCCATAAAACAGTAAATATTTCACAATTTCTTTCATTTGTATTTTATCAATGGGATGAGAATAAGTGGAATTTTAATGGAAACGGAAACCCTGAACTTCTTCTTATTCTTGATAGATAAATTTACTTTTATTGAGCACTCAGTGAAAAATAAGGCAGTAGTGCAATAGTCAGTGGTATCTATATGAACATATAAACACTGTAACATGTATCAGTTCTCAAAAGTCTGGTTTTTCACGTTGTGAACCCATTTTTCCTTGAAGAAAAAATTTTAAGGACGATTTTTTTCCTAAACATTGACTGTGTGCGGGGTATTATGGGTTTGGGCAAGTGAATTGCAGGTTTGTCTAGGGTTTTGGGTAGGGTATTATGGGTTTGGTCAAGTGAATTGCAGGTTTCAGTAGGGTATTATGGGTTTGGTCAAGTGAATTGCAGGTTTGAGTAGGGTTTTGTGGGATACAATTGCCGAACCGTCAAAATTTCACGATTCTGTGAGGGAAATCTGGAAATTCGTAGATAGGTTGTCTCCTCAGTCTCTTCTCCCAGGTTGTTACACGATTCGCTGCCCCTCCTCGTCCTCATCGTGCAAGAAGGCTTCGAGGTTCTTGGGCGTTGGCGGAGGTATTTTTGCCTCTTCTAGTATTTTCAATATTGCATCAATAGGCTGGGGCTGGTTGTTAGCATCATCATGATATGAGGAACTTGCATCCGCCATTTCCCTGAGTTCCATGGGCAAGTTTTTCAAGAACCACGGATGATTCATTATTTCTTTGATAGAGATTCTCTGTACGTCAACCAATTCAGAAAGCTATTATCAGAAAAAACATAAACCCTGCCAGACAAAAACTTCAAAAACCAAATTGTCAAAAGAAAGAAAATCTACCTTGTTGGGATTGGCTACAAAAATACGGGCAAGAAGCTGCTTACATTCAGGAGACACGTGCACATAATCCGGAATCGTATATTGCACGCTCATTATAAGCTGACATGTCAAAAACAACATTAATAATGATATTATTTGATACCCCATACCTAATCTTCAACAACTTTCTTTTACCACCGTCCACTTATAGCGATCCAGCGAGGTTTTCCCACTGACAACTTTTAACGATCCAGCTAGGTCATTAGAATTGTGTGCCTCTGCGGTTCGAAACTGAGACCACGCGATACAAAATTGCAAAGCATAGAAACCTACCTGTATCGCTTTCCGGAAGTTTTTACGGTCTCTTTGATCTTCGAACGGGTACGCGCCCACTAACATCGCATACAGAGTAGCTCCGCAACACCACACATCTGCAACCTGAGAAAGAGAAACTTCTCAAAATTAGACTCGTAAAGTTTAAATACGTCTACGAATATTTTTTAAACCAGGAAGAAGGTAAAAGGATCGATTCCGTACTTTGCCGTCATACTCTTTACAGGACAAAACCTCAGGGGCGATGTAAGCAGGCGTCCTGACGGTCGATTTGGGCCCAGACTGGAGCACAAGCGCCTGAAATAAAACACGGCCGCGAGCTCGGCGTCACAGATTTTTAAAAACTAAACCAAAACCTGCTCGGAAACCTAATGAGCTCACCTTTGAGTATTCGAAGTCGCAAATCTTGAGCCTGGGCGAGCGGTTTCCGTCTAGTAACGTATTTTCCAGCTTGAGATCGCCATGGCAGACGTTCTGCGTTTGCCTTAAATTTAAAAAAACAGCCGCGGCAATATTTGGAGAGGAAAGTAAAAGAAGAAGAATAAAGGAAGTAACGAACATTAAAGATAAATCCACGGCAGTATTTGTAAAATAAAGATCAAAGAAGAAAAAGACTATTGCGTACCAGGGCATGGCAGTAACTGACTCCCGATATGAGCTCCTGGAACAAAGATCTCGCCTGGCATCACACGCAATGCCGTTTATTAGACGCAATCCCGCTCTGCACGGAACGAGAATTAAATAAAACTAAAACATACTTCATCCTCGTTAAAGCGTTCACCGTTACGAATGCGGTAGAAGAGCTCCCCTCCAGCGGCGTATTCCAAAACAATGGCCAGGTGTGTGGGAGTCAGCAACGCCTGAAGGACAAGAAACAAAAAAACAAAAGATATCAAAGCAGCCGATCAATCTCGCATTTCTTTCTCTCCACAAATGTAGGTCTACGGCAAGAATTCGATCCATCCCTACCTCCTTGAAACAAATTATGTTAGGGTGCCTCAGCGACCGGTGCTGTACGATCTTGCGTGTAACATTCTCGTTTATCTGTAAACAGTCCAATACATACCGGTCACATTACAGGATCATAGTAGCAGATCCCCCAGCCATTATAGAACGGACGCAGACAGACAAATATTGAGTGAGCCAGTGAATCTTTCCATCGTACCTTACGGCCCCTCTCGATGTACTTAATTGCGACGATCTCCTGCGTCCTCTTGTTGCGCATAACCTGCGCCTTTCCGAAAATGGCAGAGCCAATGTCTTCCAGTACGTCGAACCGATCCATATTCAATCACTCTAACCTATATTCTGTGCTCGGATTCGATCCCGCGACCTGCAGCGATCGAAATCTCTCAAACCTATCTCCTCTATTAGGTTTCGATCCCGTAACCTACGGCCTGTCTGGCTAATACAATAACTTTTTACTTAAAAATATATAAATTATTTAATCAAGCTTTGCAAAATTATTCTTTTTCCTTCCTTGTAGTAAAAGAACAACGTGCCACTCTGTCCCCTTGTCCTCACGTTAGAAAATTTATACTTTTCCGCATGTCTGCCAACAATTCCCTCTTATCGCATTCTATGCTATATCGTATTTTCATTTTAGGTATACTTTATTAGGGTTTCTTGATATTTTAAAGATGACGTGGATTTGGATTTTTGTTAGTTTAATGGGCGGTCCCTTTTTCACTGTGTCATCCTGATGTGATTCATCAGTCCGTCCCATGTTACTTTATTCTTTTGGTGGTTGTATCCAATATTTTAGTATTGACTTTTGAATAGCTACATTATTTAATTGCAATTGAGTTATAGTAACTATGGGTAAAGGTGTAATAAATAATGTAGATATGTGTTTTTATGGCAGAGTTTTAAAAGTTTGGTTACTAAATGTTTATGAGTTTTACTACTGGGTTAGATTTATGGAATGTTTGTTACGTTTGTTATGATCATAAAATATTAATTTTTTATAATATTAATTTTTTTTATAATATTAAGAATTTTTTTAGTCTATAAAGGTGTAAAATTTTATTTCAATGAATATTTTTGGGTAATTTTATTTCAATGAATATTTTTGGGTTTTACGTTGTTAATTTATTTTTTTTATTTAAGAAAGACAAGCTCTTCTTATAAGTAATTTTAGGTCATAAAGGACAAGAAGGGTGATTTTGTTTAGGTACTAGTATCCACTCGATACATAATGGGTTGATTTGGTCATTGCTAAGTATTAGTGTAAAATCTTATCAAAGGTGTGCAAAAAGATCTTACTTTAGCTATGTGTGACGAATAGTCTTAACAATAGAAATGGTTGCTTAACCCTTTAGATCTGCAACACAGACAATTAGAACAAATCCTGCAAAAAAACAGATCTATGCAATAAAAGTAGCTAAATAATAATAACTCATGCAAAATTAACTCCAAGTATCCAACACACAAGACAAGATTAAAGAATGATTTTATATTATAACACCTCGTGAAGGACACAAGCATATGCTACCAGTCCCCCTCAATGGGATGGGTTCTTGGTTGTCCTCAATGTTTCGGCTTCAGAAGTTCCCCTCTCTCAATGGTGTAGAAAACCAAAAGCATGTGTTGAACTCAAGTGGGAGTTCAAATGTCAAAAGAAAATAATAGCAATAATAAGAATGGTCAAAGTGAAGAATGAGTGGAAAACCCTCATATTTATAACAAAATATTGAGTTATCCTCGATAATGGTGAATAATAAAATTTTATTAACCGAGATCTAGATCTAACTGCTTGGAATATTTTATTATATTTTGTTGGAGGGAAAATGTGTTTAAATTGGTTAAATACCTTTATTTAAAAATAATAAACAAATAAATGATTTATTTATCATTTCAAGAATGTGGTTAAAGAATAATAAACAAATAATGACTTGTTTAATTATTCCTAGGTAATTTAGTCAAATTTAATAAGGAATAATAATTAAATAATGATTTAATTAATTATTCCTAGAGAAAAATAAGAAAAATAATGATTTATCCAATTATTTCTCATAATTGGGTTAAATATGACTAAGAATATTATTTAATATAAAGGAAAATCAAATAAATAAGGATTTATTTAATTATTCCTCATGGGGTTTCTTATTTTAACTAGAAATAGATTAATAAAATATGGTTTATTAAATTATTTCTTGTAGTGAAAGCAATTTTACTATGGTAAAATTGGTCCTACATGGGGTACTTCGATCCATCTAATTAGAAATGGTTAGATGAACAATTTTTGGTGATAACACCAAGGCTAAGAAAAAGAGGTTTTGTGGTATCCCAAAACACCTAGTCATTAGTGTCATACTTATATTATGTAAAAACATGTATAAAAGGAAATATATAATAATATATTATCCACCATAAATTTACTTAAGAAGTAATAATGAGACTATGATACCAATGATTTGACCTTGCCACCATGCCCTTTGGGATCCACTTACTTTTTGGTCCATGTTGCCTTATAAGGCTTTCCCATTTATCTCTAACTTGAGCATTCCATGACATTATTCCCCTTGCTTGTTCATAATAGTGTATTCCCCATAAAAAACATGTATTGTACAAATTCTTGGGGAAAATAACACATTATCCACCATTATTCATGAATCTCCCATGAGTGTTTTTCGTTTTTTTGAAGTAATTTATTTGAAATTTTAGCTACTATGTCTACAATGGTAAGAGTACCTTGTGAAATTATCATTGGCAAGAACCTATGGAAGTTGTGTTGAAGATTGCAACAAGAAACAATGAAGGAGGCATCCTGAAACATCATTCATGATCCTAGTTGGAAAGTGATCACCTAAACTAGGTGGGGCCCACACAGGTGATTTTTGTCGCAAAGTCTATTTTTAGACTATGTCTATTTTTAAACATGTCAATCATATTCTATGAGTTGCGGGATGCTATTTGTGGATGGTTGGTCAAGTTGGAAAAATAGATGGATTTCTATCTTTAGACATATTGGGCGGAATCTATTTTTAGATTGCTAGTCTAAAAATAGATATGTCGAATATTATTAGCTCTTAATAATATTTGGACTCTAAACATTATCTTATTCTCTTGGAGCACTTCAGTTAAGTGTACAGATGTGGCACAGGAGCTGACAGAAGGAATTACGCTATTCCTAAGGGTTAAGTGGAGTTATTGCATGGATACTTCAATTAGAACTCATGTGACAGAGTTTGGTGGAGTTGATTGAGGAAGTTAATGGAGTTGTGTTCAGTTTGACTAATCTAAACATAGTTGAGCTAGTTGTATCTAGTCTAACTGATTGATACACTAGTGAGAGTGGTGTGAATTAATTATTAATTAATTCACTAATTATAAACTCATTAATCAACTAAAGAATACATCAGTTAACTAATTATTTCTTCATGTGTTTTTCAATTGTTGATTAAATTTCCGCAAGAATTATAGTGGAAGGATTCTGTATTTTGCAAGAAGATAAATATTGTGAGATCAGGAGAGTCCGGATATATCCATGCATATTGTATATAATTTCTACATGATATCAGAGTTGTGTTGTAGATTTTCTACATGGAATGAGAGCAGGAATTTTTGGGCACACGAGTTTGCAGAGAATATCTGAATTTTTTTGTGAAATATTTTCAGAAAAAAAATAGTATATTTGGATTTCTTGCGAAAAAATACCCAAATTGAAAAAAAAAAATCAGTTGAATCGGAGCTCGGATGAGTGAGATATCGTCGATTTAAAATCAGCTCTTTTGTTAGAAAATTTTTAGACAGCGGGACAATTGCAATGTGCGCGAGCCAAGAATCTACATGCACTGAGGTACAAGATGCATGCAAAGCTTTGAGGAGCAAAGCAGAGGTTAGTGAATTGGTGGTTGAGAGGTGGTTGAGAGGAGCCTCTCAACATGCGGTGTGAGAAGCAATCTCTCGGAAGGTTGTGGAGCGACCCTGGCTGGAGATCTGGCCGAGAGAAAGTCTTTATAGATTTGAGAAGTAGATGGGATTTCTACGGAGCTTCCCTGCGGCCAGGAGGTGTGAGAAAGCCATGCGATTGAAACACTTGAAACTTGAGAGGGAGTAGGATTTGCATGCGAGTAACGGTGAACCTCGGTATGTGGAGCGACCACAAGATGAGGATCATAGAGTGGGAGCAACCACTCATGCAGAGAAATTTTGTGCCAGATGGGCAGAGGGAGTGCATGCAGCTATACCACCAGGTGAGAGGTGGGGTGACATGCATGATTAATCCCAAGAGGAGATTTCTGGGTAGGATTCATGAGATGGTGTGGATCTCATGAATTGAACCTAGCTACAAGGTGCCCACAGCGCAGCAGTAGCATGATCAGTTGGATTGATGCAGGCAGATCAAAGTGACAGTGTCGGATACTGGAGTGCGAATCAGAGTTGACAACAAGTGCATAGTGCATGGGTGCAAGAGTTCAATAGCGCAGTGGTTCCTGAAGACATGTGCAGTTGGGCCCAGTAGAAGTCGAATACTTTGATGATAGATGCATCATACTGATTGAATTGTTTGGAGCCTATTCAGTTGCGGCAAAGTTGCGGAAGCGGTGCGTAAGGTTGCGGGGCACTTTCAAAGGTTGCGGCGAATGCATGGAGTTGCATGTCGCATGCAAAGCAGGTCCTTTCTTGTTGAGAGGGAGTGTTGAAGATTGCAACAAGAAACAGTGAAGGAGGCATCCTGAAACATCATTCCTGATCCTAGTTGGAAAGTGATCACCAAAACTAGGTGGGGGCCACACAAGTGATTTTTTGTCGCAAAGTCTATTTTTAGACACATGGATCATGTTCTATAAGTTGTGGGATGCTATTTGTGGATGGTTGGTCAGGTTGGAAAAATAGATGGATTTCTTTTTTTAGACATATTGGGCGGAATCTATTTTTAGATTGCCAGTCTAAAAATAGACATGTCGAATATTATTAGCTCTTAATAATATTTGGACTCTAAACATTATCTTATTCTCTTGGAGCACTTCAGTTAAGTGCATAGATGTAGCCGAGGCGACAAAAGGTCGCTATTCATAAGTGTTAAGTGGAGGCTGTGCATAGGGTTCAAATTAGAACTCATGTGACGAGAGTTTGGTGGAGTTGATTGAGGAAGTTAATGGAGTTGTGTTGAGTTTAACTAATCTAAGCATAGTTGAGCTAGTTGTATCCTAGTCTGGCCGAGTTGATACACTAGTGAGAGTGGTGTGAATTAATTATTAATTAATTCACTAATTATAAACTCATTAATCAACTAAAGAATACATTAGTTAACTTCAGTGCATGGACAGTTTCAGTGGAGACCAGTGCAAAGATAGGTGAAAGGGCGAGTATGACTATCAATTGTGACTATAAGTGATGTATGGTTTTCATCCAACACTTAGTAGAGATGCCTATAAAGACTGCGTGAGAAAGGCTGGGGTAATTCATTCTCATCAAGAGGCATTCTTCAGCAGGGATTGCACAGTAGAGGTAGGCTAAAGGCTAGCAAAGATCGGTGCATGGGATTTGCAAGATCGGGCTTGATTAGTGTGTAGCAAGTGGAGATTATACTGAGAGCTTGTGAGGAGCTTTGTATGATGATTTTTACATGATATCTATGACATATATAATATACAGATAGTTGGGGGTTTTTAGCTTTAAGCTTTCCCATTACATATTGTGTTCATATGTGTGAATTTTTATGGTTTTAATGTGTGCATGCAATTGATTTTATTTCCGCATGTGATGATCAATGATAGAAGAGATTCTAGATTGTGCATAAAGATAAAAAGGTGTGTGATCAGGAGAATCTCGGTGGATAACATATCAGTTATTCAAATTTCTACAAGTTGAAGATTTTTTGTGGGAAAAGAGGAAACTCAATGGTTTTGAGGGCAAAAGCATTGTAATATTCCCAAATGGAGAAAGCAAGAATATATAACAATATTGCTTGAAATAGCGGTGTAAACATCACATCAATAATGGAGACCAATATGGAGCTTCTTTATTAATCATAAAAACAGAAAACATGTACAAAATAATGGGGCACAAAGCATATAACAAGATCTAGCAAGCCTCTAATAGACAAATCCCTCAAGAAATAGGTGTGGCTACTATATAAAAATGTTGGAGACACTGCTACAACGCAATCATAAGAGCACTGCTACATCAAATGAATACACAAAAGATAAAATGGCTGATATATGCCTCAAAGATAATGTACAATGAATATCAAGGCTCTATACAACCTCCAACAAAGAACCCAAGAGGGTTTTCATAAATACACCAATATACAAGAACTGAGCCCAAGCCCTAGCACTGAAGATTCACTGCAACAATACAGTTGGAAAGATGTGGTTGATCTGATATGGCAAAGAATATAGCCTCCTCCAACAAAATTTCTAGATGAAAGGCTGATCCCTTCACTAGAAAACCTCCTCCCCAGATGGTGTACTGAACCACCCCTACAACCCCTCCCTAAAATAATGCAGTCTAAGACAAAAAATACACTATAGGGGCAAATGCTAATGTGGCCTGATGCCAAATGTTGTAATAAGGCTCAAGGGCCTTCCTTACTAGCCTCCCAATGGAAGGAAACCTTCCTCCAATGAAATCTAGATAAGAAATCACCCAGATGTATTCTCCACTGCTGCACCCTGCAACTCAGCACATCTCTCAACAGAAATTGCATTGTAGAATAAAGATGAAGATTGGCTTGATGCCTGAATGTGGAAATATAGTGAAATTAATCCTCTTGAGTGGGCACTAGAAGTCCACCAAGGATAGAGGTGGGATTCCCGCTCGAGAACACCCTGTGCTAAACAACACTGCAATCTTAGCTAAATAGCTGAAGAGAGAAACAAGTCTAAACATACCATAAAATCTAAAACATCAAATCATAACATCATGATCTATGACTTCCACCCTCTTCCTTATATAAGTGGTGAGCTTCCTCACCCTTGGCCCCACCCATTAAAGCCACTATCTCCATGCATGAGATCTCCCTCCAAAACTATGTTGTCCCTCAATAAATGTCCACTCCTCCATAACAACATTGTTGATTTGGTCAAAGTTGACCGAGTCTTCATGCTCCAACCCCTTCTCACACACAAGGGTGCTTAATTAAGCTGCTAAGATGACCTCCTTTCAGATTAGGAGTGTTTTTATTCCTATTAAGGATATTTATGGGTCTCCATACCCTCTTATTCATCAAAAAAAGAAGCACAAATAAAAAACTAATATTCCAACTAGCTCATGGCTAATTGGGAATATTACAATCCTCCCCTCCCAAATGTTGCTTTTCCTCAAGCAAATGTAAAGGTGAGTGCTGCAAATCTTCTCCTCCCTCCTTGGTGAAACCTCCATGTGATAAGCTCTCCTCATAAGCCAAGTGTCTGCCAATCAATCCCTCCATGAAATGCTCCTCCCAAGTACGCATGAGATGCAATCGAGTCATCCCGCAAGGAAGCAAAAGACCTAATGAATCAATCATGGTTTACCTAATGTTCTCCCTGAAACATGAAGCATAAGAAACATGGAGAATCTCTCTCCCAAAGGGCATGCTTAATCCTCCCATCCTTCCTCCATTCATTCCCATAATAAGAATAAGAACATCATCAATGTATGGGATCAAAACCAAGTATATATAAGCTATCATATGCAATAATGGAGGTGGATCATAGTCCCACATGTGGAACCAACACAATATATCTCCTGACTGCCTTAGATAATGATATGGTAAGTGGTTTCCCCACACTTACTTGCTGTCATATTCTTCTCACAAGTTTTGAGAAGGCGAGTGATGTTTGGTGCCTTTGGAGCACACCCAGAATGATATGTCATCTCCCTATATCCTCTTAGGGAGTGGCCATGCTCAACACTATTTATGGCCCAAATTTGACCATGAATTTTATAAGGAAGAATGCTCCCACTTGGAGAAATGGCCTGCACATGTATGGTTAAGGAATGCATATATTCATTATATAAATAATTATGCATACAAACATGATCCTTACCATATGCTTTGTTCACATAAATGGAGTGGTCCATAGATAGATCCTCTCTCATTCCCCAAGAAGAAAGAGGTGGTTGTGATAACTCCATCAAAGAGTTATATATCTCCTCTATCTCCACATGATCCATGCATATTCTCAAATTCTGATATATCTCCTCTTCAAAGCCTTCCCAAGTAAACCCATGCATGATAGTATGGCATGACCTCATGGAATAAGTGTGGCTGAAGAGAAAATCTTCATGTGTTGCATGTAGAAACTTCTCCTTGAGCTTGGAAGCTCTAGATAAGAAGATTCTACCATGATAGTAGATGACCTCATCTCTGAATGAATATCCCTCCTCTAGTAGCTGGTCATCAAGTATCATGCAGGTAAAAAGATCCTTGGAATAATCCATGAACAGTTGGGATTTCCAATATGGATCTATCCTCCAAAGTGACAACATTTATGATCTATCATATAAAGCATATTTCATGTGGTTGCTCCCTTATTTGACATCTCCTATGCCAAATTCACATACTGGAAGGCCGTTATCCTCCCTCTGCTACTCCATTCTCAGCTCAAGATATGAGGTGAGAGTGGGTAATGATGATGTTGGGAGAATGTCTCCCTCCTTCTTGAGTCTACCCAAGACTCTCAACGTTGTACCATGACCTCCAAATGCTCCCACTCCTCCTGAATCTGTGAGTGGTGCAACATGATGTGAGACATTTCTCACCAACTCCTAATCAGGCGGCCTCCTAGGTGGTTTGCCACAAAACAGTAATGTCTCATGGGCCAAAGTCATGTGCATAATAGATGGGACTATTAGGTCCTTACTAACACTATGAAAATCCATCTTTGTCTTCTGTGTGGAATTTGTATGTGATGGATATGTGTGCATGCCTTTAATCATCTGATTTTTGCAAATTTTTCTTGTTGAAAATGCAGCAAGATGATGGAGCTTAGTGAAATGAAGTCGCCTTCACTAAGTGGGCCCACAGGCAAATTCTGGCGCAAAGTCTATTTTTAGACTATGTCTATTTTTAGACATATGGAGCATGGTCCAGAGGTTGCAGTATGTTATTCTTGGAGTATTGGTCATGTTGGTAAAAATATATGGACCTCTATTTTTTGACCTATAGGTCGATGTCTATTTTTAGACTGCCTATCCTAAAAATAGGGAAGTCAAATATTATTTACCCTTAATAATATTTGGACTCTAAAGAGCAGTTTACTCTCTTGGAGCACTTCAGTTCGAGCCTTGGAAGTGGCTCATGCATCTGACAGAGGAATTACGCTATTCCTAAGGGTTTGGTGAGCACATGCATGGTTGACTTCAGTTAGGACTTCAGTGGCAGAAGTTTGGTGGAGTTAATGAGACAGTTAGTGGAGTTGTGTTCGGTTTAACTTAGTTGAACTGGTTGAGATTAGTTTAACTAGCTAATCAATTAGTTATGAGTGGAGTGAATTAAATATTATTTAATTCATTAATTAGTAACTCATTATTCAACTCAAGAACACATCGGTTCACTACAGTGCATGATCAGTTCAGTGGAGACCAGTGAAAGAGGTAGATGAAAGGGTGGAGTTAGCTATCAGTGGCGACATCAGTTGTGCATGAGATTTGCACCACACTTGGAGGAATTGCCCATGATGATTGCGCTGTCAAGCTAAGGAGATTCGAACCTTGGATCTCTATTTAGACAGGCCATGATTGCGCAATAGAGGCAAGGCAATTAGTGGTGAGTTTTGAACCAGTAACCTGTTCAAAACCAAGCTAGTTTGTGTGTAACTTCATGAGATAGTACTGAGTACTTGTGAGGAGTATTGTATTGATTTTGTTACATGATTTCTCCATTATAATATACACAATAGCTGCGGGGTTTTCAGCTATAAGCTTTCCCCATACATACTGTGTTAATGTGTATGATGATTTGATGTGTTATCGCTTGATTTTAT